>PVIU01005157.1:0-110849 GCA_004026605.1 Ondatra zibethicus
GGCTGGAGTTAATGGGCCAGGCAGTATTTAAATGAATACAGTTTCCGTGTAATTATTTCGGGTACACACCTGGAGCCGGGTGGGACAGAACAAGGGGCCCGGCGCCGGGAACACAGCCCGAGCCCCTCATTACTACATCCTGGGATTGAAACAAGTTCAAAGTGAGCCAATAGAATCCTTCCCTCCAAAATCCCCCACACAATAACAAAGTTAGAGTTCCTCTTATATATAAGAAAAACAGACTGTATTTAAAGCCACTATCAAGAATTGTATACTTTTCTTCCAGAGAGCAACTTTAATATCATTATCACGGCTAGAACGCATGGTAGTATTTCCTGGGAAGATGTAAAGAAATATCTGTTCAATCCAAATAGGGAGGGGTAGTAACTGATGAAAAAATGGGCTCATCCAAGGCCAGCTTGGTTAGCCTGTGAGATTACTAGAATCATAGGAGTGTGAGAGACTCAAGGAGAACTCCACTGAGGAATGTCTTCCAGGTGACTTTTGGAGAGTTCCAGCCAGGTCAATTGGTTAGTTCTCAGAAACTACTGATCCTTCTGAGGAACTTGTGAAGGTTCACAAGCTCCACAAATTCCACAGTCTCTGTGTACCTCTTGAGCATTGTAGCCTCCCAGCTTGCTCTAGAAAAGAGCGTAGGTTCAGGTGAACACAACTTCTCTGATTCATGGTAACTATGATTACAGCATTCCTGAAGATACACAATGTATTTTTTTTACAACAGATATTTGTAAAGTTTTATCCAAATTCTTTATCTGAAAGTTGGGTTAGATAATAGTTTAATACAGCTATGAAATAGTAGGGAGTGAGCTGCCCTTCAAAACTATCCTGATGAGATCTCCAAATTTGATTAGAGGCTTTTTCTGTATCTGTGCTTCTCTTGAAAAGTAATGCAGAGATCTTACTTTACCATTAAATGCAATCCCCATTAAAATTCCAACACGATTCTTTGCATATCTTGAAAGAACAATTCTCAGATTCACATGAAAACAAAACCAAACAAAACAGAAACCCAAGATAGCTAAAACAATCTTAAACAATAAAAGGACTGCTGAAGGTCTCATCATTCCCAATTTCAAGTTGTACTACATAGCTATAGTTAAAAAGAAAAAAAAAAAAACAAAAACCAAACCAGCATGGTATTGGCATAAAAGCAGACATGTTGCTCAATGGAATCAAACTGAAGACCCTGACATAAATCCAAACACCTATGAATATTTGATTTTTTAAATCAAGAATTCAGAAATACACACTGGGGGAAAAGACAGTATCTTGAACAAACGTTCATGGCATATAGAAGAATACAAATAGATTCATACAAATGGTTAAATAACATTAACCATTAACAAATGGGACATAATGAAACTGAAAGGCTTATGTAAGGCGAAGGACACTGCTGCTTAGACAAAGTGACAGCCTACAGAATGTAAAAAGATTTTTTTTTTTAAACCAATGATGGAGACAGAATCACAACTGGTCATCTCTTGTCACCAAATGAAGCTTTCAGCAATTTGAATGGGTTAAATACAATAGAGTTATGGTCAAAGGGGTCCCATGGAAAGCCCCAAACTACCAAAGCTGTTGCCAAACAATTGGTAGCTCTCTGCAAACTGACAACAAGGTCCCATTGCTGAAGATAACACCTATACAAGTCATTGAACATGGAGAGGGGAAACTGGTGCCTTCACCCCTACTTTCTAGTGTTTTTTTTTTTTTCTATGAGAAGGTACTGTGTAGGCTACCAAAAGAAAGAGAAATGTAAACACCAACCCAGCCACAAAACTTAAATCTGCCATCTGTCCTGTCCTGCCTGCAAATTATTCCAGTACAATGATGCCAAAAAGCTTGAGGGATGTCTGGCACAATGTTTGATTTGCTTAATGCAAATGAGATAGAACCTTTATCCAGTACTTCTTTGTTGACCAAGAACCAGAGACTAGATAGCCCAGATAGCTTAGGGTAAAACCAAATACTATTTTTTAAAGGAATCATAAAGTCACTCCTATTGATATTCTGTTATACTCAAAGATCAGTGCCTCATCCAGTAATCATCAGAGAAGCTTCCTCCTGCAGCAGACAGGAACAAATACATAGACCCACAGCTAGACATTATTCAGAGAGAGTGAGACCTTGAAATAAACAGTTCTAAATGATGGGTTTCCATCAGATTTCTCCCCTCAGAGCTCAGGGTACCCTTCAGAAAAGGAGGTAGAAAGAGTGTAAGAGCCAGAGGGGGATGGAGGACACTGGGAACAAGACCCTATACATCAAGAGAGTAAAGCTCACTTGAACTCACAGAACTGAAGCATCTGACACAAGTCTGTACCAGATCCCCGTGTATACATTATTGCTTCCAGTTTGATATAATTATGGGACTCCTGAATGTGTGAGTGACTGGGTCTCTATTTCTTGTACCTTTTCTTGGGACTCTTTTCATTCTGTTGGTTTTCATAGTCTAACTTTGAAGTGATGTTTTTCTGTAGACCAGGCTTGCCTTGAACTTGCAGAGATCTGCCTGCCTCTGCCTTCCAAGTGCTGGGATTCAAGGTGTGTGCCACCATCATCCACCTATTATATTTTGTTTTGTTATGTTTGGTTGTTATCTCTTAAAAGCCTATTCTCTTCTAATGAGAGACAGAAAGGAAGTAGATCCAGATGAAAGGGAAAGTGTGTGTGTGTGTGTGTATGTATGTGTGTGTGTGTGTGTGTGTGTGTGTGTGTGTGTGTGTGTGAACTGTAATGAGGCTATATTGTATGAGAAATGAAGGGAGAGAAAGTTTTTCCATACAATATATATTTGGTCATATTTTCCCCTGGAAACTCCCAGATTTCCATATGACCCTACCCATTCAACTTCATATTCTTTCTCTCTCTTCCTCAAAAACAAACCCAAACAAAAAAAAAACTGATAAAAAATCCCCCCAAAACACATAAAAATCAAACCAAATAAATGGAAAAAAGAAACACAACCATTCAAAAAGTACAAAATCAAAACAAAAGCAAACCCACAAATGCATGTGTACATGTGCACACATGTGCACACACACACACATTAAAAACCCATAAAGTCTGTTTTGTTTTGGCCATCTATTCTTGAATGTGGGCCGCCCTATATTGTGGTTAATATACCTGGTGACAAGCCATCCTAAAATAATGATTTTCCTTGTCCCAACAGATACCAATTGGAAATACTTCCTGATTAGGAGTGGATCTTTTTATTCTCTTCTCTTTGTCAGTGCTGGTTTTTTTTTATGGTTTGAATTTGTGCAAGTCTTGTATATGCTATTTCAGTCTGTGTGAGTTTATATGTGGAACAGCCCTGTTATATATATCACCTCTATCTCTAACAATTTTTCTGCCTCACTTTTCTAGTAAATCTCTGAGCCTTGAGGGAATGGTTTTGATAAAGGCATCCATTCCATTTAGATCCCAATGCTCTGAAATCTCCCTCTCTGCATGCTGTCCAGTTATGGATGGATCTCTTTGTTAATTACTGTTTAGTGCAAGAAGAATCTTCTCTGGTGAGACCTGAGTAATGGTTTGCTCTATGGAGTACAGTAGTCAGTATGCAATTAGGAGTCATTTTCCTGCTACACTTCTTTAGCAGAATAGTAGTAATACGTTTTCCCCCAGGCCTATGACTTTACTTGTCTTAGATTCTTGGCCACCTTATTAGTCTAAAGTAAGGGTTCTGTCTCATGGAATGGGTCTTAAATTAATAATAGTAATGATGATGATGATGGTTGGTTACTCCATAGTATTTGTGCCACTATCAAACCAGTAATTCTTGTAGGCAGGTCTCCATTTAGGTTGTATGTTGGAGGAGGGACCACTTGTTTGTCCCAGCCACCTGGTTAGCTTAGACCCAAAATACTCACACAGAAGCTGTACTAATTAAAACACTGCTTGGCCCATTCGCTCTAACTTCTTATTGGCTAACTCTTACATATTAATTTAAGCCATATCATTTCATCTGTGTATTGCCATGTGGCAGTGGCTGACCAGCAAAATTTCAGCATGTCTGACTCTGGCAGCTCAAATGGCTTCTCTCTGACTCTGCCTTCCTCTTTCCATGCTGTAGGCCAAGCCAGTTCTTTATTCATTAAGCAATAAAAGCAACACACAGACAGAAGGACCTCCCACACCAGTTGTACTAATTGTAGCTGAGTGAAATTAATAATTTCCTTTCTCATCTAGTAGAGTGTGAAGTACCTACCAGCACCATGAGGATCAGTAGAGCAGAAGCATGTTTGTTGCTGCTCTAATCATAGTAAACAGTGGATAATGAAACTATGTTATGTTTACACAGTGAAATATTATTTAGCTGTTAAGAAAAATGAAATTATGTAATTTGTGGGTAAGTAGATAGAGGGAGAAATAGTTGTAGCATGAAGGCCTGGTTGGTTTCTGTCTTCCCATCAGGTCCCACAGTCATTAGGTCCCAAAGATAATCACAGAGAGGTCTCCAGAAAATTATAAACTGATTGGCCCATTAACTCAGGCTAAGTATTAGTTCTTGTAAGTTATATTAACCCATTATTTTTATTTATGTTACCACATGGCTCAGTACCTTTTTTAGCGGGCAAGTTACATCCTGCTTCTTTGGTGGTCTGGGCAGGAGTGGGGAAAGTGCTTCCTTTTTCCCAGAATTCTCCTGTTCTCATTGTCTCACCTCTACTTTTTGTCTGTTTTTTTCACCTATACTTCCTGCCTGGCTAATGGCCAATCAGTCTTTATTTAAAACATAATTGACAGATATAAAATTGTTTTCCTGCACCACTTCCCCCTCTTTTTTTTTAAACAAAGGAAAATAGCCATAGTTTATTTTTGGGAATGTGGGCGTAGTATTTTAGGCTACTTCCGCCCTGGTTGGGGGGTGCTGATAATCTTATGGGGACCTAAAGAAAATTTAGAGTTATGATCAAGTCCTGACTGGAGTATCCTGTGAGGTTTGATCATCTCAGGTAGCAGTCTTGAATCTGTTTTGGATGTAGAACTCAGTCATCTGGGTCATCTGTTCCTACTGGAAATTTCTTAGGTGGTCTTTCTTGATCAAACCTGATTTTTTTTAACCCAGAATGAATCCACAGCCTCTTGTTTCCTGTGGAAACAAAAGCAAAATCTCTTCTCCAAAGTAACATACCTTTTGGCTTCAATTTTGAAGTCAAGGTATTTTTAAAATACCTATCTTGGATTAGTTTAGTAGCATTTATAAGCAAATATCTTTTAGCAGCTCTTTTTTCTTCCTCATCATTTAAACAATTTAAAGAGAGCATAATAGCATATAGTATCAAGATTTTTTTGTGTATTTTTCATCTTTATGTGGCTTTATTTTAGCCTCTATTTCTTTTTTTTACTTTTAATTTTTGGCTTTTTGAGATAGGTTCTCTGTGTATCTTTGTCCTGGAACTCTCTCTGTAGACCAGGCTATCCTTGAACTCACAGAGATCCACCTGTCTTTGCCTCCTCAGTGCTGGGATTAAAGGTGTGTGCTACCACACCTTGAACTCACAGAGACGTGTTTGCCTCTGTCTCCCAAGCTTTGGGATTAAAGGTGTGTGATACCACACCTTGAAGTCACAGAGGTCAATCTACCTCTGCCTCCCAAGTGTTGGGATTAAAGGTGTGTACCACCACACCCAAGTACTCTCTTTTTTCTTTTTTATTTTAATGGCTTTAATCTTTAGCCTGCATATATTTTATCTTTTTTATTATGCATACCAATCCAAGTTCACACTCCCTTCCCTCCTCCCGTTCCCTTCACTTACCCTCCACACCACCCCCTAGCCACTCCTCAGAGAGGTTAAGGCACATTGCTTTGGGGAAGGTCCAAGGCCCTTCTTACTCTATGTAGCCTGAGCAAGGTATCCATCCAAAGTGTATAGGTTCTGAAAAAGCAATACGAGCTGTAGGGATAAATCCTGTTGCCACTGCCAGTGGCCCCTCAGTTTGCCCCAGCCATGTAAGTGTCAACCACATTCAGAGGGATTAGTTTGGTCCTATGCTTGTTCCTTCCCAGTCTGGCTGGTGTTGGTGAGCTCTCATTAGCTCAGGTAGACTGTTTCAGTGGGTGTAACCATCATGGTCTCTTGACCTTTATGCTCATATTCTCATTCCTCCCACTCTGTAACTGGACTTTGTGTGCTCAGTCCAGTGCTCCAATGCAGGTCTTTGCCTCTATTTCCATCAGTTTCTGGATAAAGATTCTATGGTGATATTTAAGATATTCAACAGTCTGACAATAGGGCATGGCCAGTTCAGGTACCCTCTTCTCTATTGCTTAGGGTCTTAGCTGGGGTCATGCTTTTTTTGATTCTGGGAATTTCTGTAGAGCAGGTTTCTTGATAACCCTGTAATGGCTCCCTCAATCAAGATATCTCATTTCTTGCTCTTGTCTCTGTCCTTTCTCCATCTCGACTATCCCATTCCCTCAAGTTCTCCTCACACCTCCACTTCTCCTATCCTCTTCTTCTAAACTCTCTTCATGCCTACCCCTATGTTCCCAATTTTGTCAGGTAACCTTCTCTATTTTGACTTTCCAGGTGGATCTATATATGTTTTTCTGAGGGTTCACCTTATTACTTAGCTTCTCTAGGGTCATGAACTTTAGGCTCAATATCCTTTGTTTATGGCTAGTATCCACTTATATGTAAGTACATACCATATTCATCTTTTTGGGTCTGGATTACCTTACTCAGGATGTTTTTTTCTAGTTCAATTCATTTGCATGCAAAATTCAAGATGTAATTGTTTTTTTACTGCTGAGTAGTACTTTAATGTGTTAATGTGCCACTTTTTCTTTATCCATTCTTCAGTTGAGGGACATCTAGGTTGTTTCCAGGTTCTGGCTATTACAAATAATGCATGGTTGAACAGATGCTTTTTTAGTATGATTGAGCATATTTTGGGTATATTCCCAAGAGTGGTATTGCTGGATCCTGAGGTAGGGTGACTTCCAATTTTCTGAGAAACTGCCATACTCATTTCCAAAGTGGTTGTACAAGTTTGCATTCCCACCAGCAATGGATGAGTGTTCCCCTTACTCCACGTCCTCTCCAGCATAAGCTCTCATTGATGATTTTGATCTTAGCTGTTCTGACAGGTGTAAGATGGTATCTGAGAATTGTTTTGATTTGCATTTCCCTGATGGCTAAGTATGTTGAACATTTTCTTAAGTGTATTTCAGCAATTTGAGATTCTTCTGTTGAGAATTCTGTTTAGTTCTGTACCCCATTTTAAATTGAGTTATTTGGAGTTTTGATATCTAATTTCTTGAGTTCTTTATATATTTTGGAGTTCAGTCCTTTGTCTGATGTAAGGTTGGTGAAGACATTTTCTCATTCAGTAGGCTGCCTTTTTGTCTTATTGACTGTGTTTTGCTTTACAGAAGTTTCTCAATTTCAGGAGGTCCTATTTATTTTTTGTTGCTCTCAGTGTCTGTGCTACTAGGATTATATTTAGAAAGTGGTCTCCTGTGCCCATACATTGAAGGCTACTTCCCATTTTCTCTTCTCTCAGGTTTAGTGTTGTTGGATTTATATTGAGGTCTTTAATCAATTTGGACTTGAGTTTTGTGCATGGTGATAGATATGGATCTATTTTCATTCTTCTACAAGTTGACATCAGTTATGCCAGCAACATTTGTTGAAGATGCTTTCTTTTTTCCGTTGTATAATTTTAGCTTCTTTGTCAAAAATCAGATGTACATAGGTGTGTGGATTAATATCCAGGTCTTCAATTCAATTCCATTGGTCAACCTCTCTGTTTTAATGCCAATACCAAGCTTTTTTCATTACTGTATCTTTGCAATAGATCTTGATGTGAGGGATGTTAATGCCTCCAGAAGTTCCTTTATTGTACAACATTGTTTTGGCTATCCTAGATTTTTTGTTTTTCCATAAAGAAGTTGATTATTTTTCTGTCAAGGTCTATGAAGAATTGTGTTGGGATTTTGATAGGGATTGCATTGAATCTATAGATTGCTTTTGGTAGGATTGTCATTTTTATTATGTTGATCCTACCTATCCAAGAACATAGAAGATCTTTCTATTTTATGGTATCTTCTTCAATCTCTTTCTTCAAAGACTTAAAGTTCTTGTCAAGTAGGTCTTTCACTTCTTTTGTTAGTGTTACCCCAAGATATTTTATGCTATTTGTGACTATTGTGAAAGGTGATGTTTCTCTGATTTTTTCTCAGTCCCTTTATTATTTGTATATAGGAGGGTTATTCATTCTTTTTAGTTGATCTTGTATCCTGCCACATCACTGGAGATATTTATCAACTATAGGAGTTTCCTTGTAGAGTTTATATATTATCCTATCATCTGCAAATATTGAAAGTGTGACTTCTTCCTTTCCAATTTGAATCCCATTGATCTTCTTTTGTTGTCTTATTTCTATAGCCAGAACTTCAAGAACTATGTTGAAGAGATATGGAGAGCATAGACAGCCTTGTCTTGTTTCTGATTTAGTGGAATCACTTTGAATTTCTCTCTATTTAATTTGATGTTGGATATTGGCTTGCTGTATTTTGGTTTTATTATATGCAGATACATTACTTGTATCCTTGATCTCTCTAAGACCTTTATCATGAAGGGGTGTTGGATTTTGTCAAATGTCTTTTCAGCATCTAATGAGATGATCATATTTTTTCTTTCTGTTTTATTTATATGATGGATTACATTGATAGATTTTCATGTGTTGAACCATCCTGCATCTCTGGGATAAAGCTGACTTGATCATGGTGGATGATTATTTTGATATATTCTTAGATTAGGTTTGCCAGTATTTTATAGGGTATTTTTGCATAATGTTCATGAGTGAGACTGATCTATAATTCTCTTTCTTGGTTGAGTCTTTGTGTTGTATCAGGGTAACTGTAGCCTTATAAAAAGAGTTTGGCAGTGTTCATTCTGTTTCTATTATGGGTAAGTCTTTGAGGAGCATAGATATTAGTTCTTCTTGGAAGTTCTGGTAGAATTCTGCACTAAAACCATCTGTCCCTGGGCAGGTTTTGGTTGGAGGCTTTTGACGGCTGTTTCTATTTCCTTACATTTTATAGGTCTATTTAAATAGTTCACATGGTCTTGATTTAATTTTGGTACATGGTATCTATCCAGAAAGTTGTCCATTTCTTTTATGAATTCCAATTTTGTGGAGTACAGGTTTTTGTAATATGACCTAATGATTTTCTGGATTTCCTCAGTGTCTGTTGTTATGTCCCCCTTTTCATTTCTCATTTTGTTAATTTGGATGTTTTCTCTCTGCCTTTGATTAGTTTGGATAAAGGTTTGCCTATCCGGTTGTTTTTCTCAAAGAACCATCTCTTTGTCTCATTTATTCTTTGTATTGTTTACTTTGTTTCTATTTTGTTTTGATTTTAGCCCTCAATTTGGTTGTTTCCTGCCTTCTATTCCTCCTGGGTGAGTCTGCTTCTTTTTGTCCTAGAGCTTTCAAGTATGCTGTTAAGTCACTAGTGTGAGCTTTCTCCATTTTCTTTATGTGGGCACATAGTGCTATGAACTTTCCTCTTAGCACTGCTTTCATAGTGTCCCATAGGTTTGGGTACATTGTACCCTCATTTTTCTTGGATACTCAGAAGTCTTTAATTTCTCTATTTATTTCTTCCTTGACCCAGGTTTAATTCAATAGTTCACTGTTCAATTTCCACAAGTTTGTAGGCTTTCTGAGAGTAGTGTTGTTAAATTCTAACTTAAACCATGATGTTCCGATAAGATACAGGGGCTTAATCCATTTTTTTTTTGTATCTGTGGAGGTTTGCTTTGTTACTGAGTATGTGGTCAATTTTAGAGAAGGTTCCATGATGTCTGTGAAGAAGGCATATTCTTTTGTGTTTGGATGGAATGTTCTATAGATGTTTGTTAAGTCCATTTGAGTCATGACAAATGTTAGTTCTCTTATTTCTCTGTTAAGATTCTTTCTTGTTGACTTGTCCATTGGTGAGAGGGGATTGTCGAAGTCTCCTATTATTAGTGTGTGGGGTTTGATGTAAAATTTAAGATTTAGTAATGTTTCTTACAGTGTGTTTCTTAATAATAATAATAAGTAATCTTTCTTACATGTATGGGTGATCTTGTATTAGGGAAATAGGTATTCAGGATTGAGACTTCATATTGATGGATTGTTTCTGTTATGAGCATAAAGTGTCCTTCTCCATCTCTTCTGATTGATTTTAGTTTGAAACCTATTTTGTTAGATATTAGGATAACTACACCTGCTTGTTTCTTAGGTCCATTTGATTTGAAAACCTTTTCCTAACCCATTACTGTGATGTAATATCTGTCTTTGAGGTTGAGGTGTGTTTCTTGTAAACAACAGAAGGCTGGATCCTGTTTCAGTATCCTTTCTCTTAGCCTGTGTGTTTTTATAGGTGAGTCCATTGATATTAAGAGATATTAATGACCAGTGGTTGTCAATTTCTGTTATTTTTCCAGTGGTAGTGGTTGTGTGTTTCCCTTCCTTGGGTTTTGCTGGTGAGATGTTATTTGTTGCCTGTGTTTTTGTGGGTGCAGTTACCTTCCTTGGGTTGGGGTTTTCCTTCTAGTACTTTCTGTAGGGCTTGATTGGTGAATACATATCTGGTTTTGTCATGGAATATCTTGTTTTCTCTATCGATGGTAATAGAAAGCTTTGCTGGGTATAGTAGTTTGGGATTGCATCCGTGGTCTCTTAGTGTCTGCAGCACTTCTGTCCAGGACCTTCTGGTTTTTGTGGTTTCCATTGAGAAGTTGGGTATAATTCTGATACGTCTACCTTTATATGTTACTTGACCTTTTTACTTGCATCTCTTAATATTTTTCCTTTATTCTGTACATTTTGTGCTTTGATTAATATATGGTGAGGGGATATTTTTATTTTTGATCCAGTCTATGTGGTGTTCTGTAAGCTTCTTGTACCATCATGGGCATATCCTTCTTTAGGTTGGGAAAGTTTTTTCTACGATTTTGTTGACTATATGTTCTGTGTCTTTGAGCTGAAGTTATTCTCCTTCTTCTATCCATATTATTCTTAGGTTTGGTCTTTTCATGGTGTCCCAGATTTCCTGGATGTTTTGTGTTAAGAATTTGTTGGATTTAATGTTTTCTTTGACTGATGAATCTATTTCCTTTATAGTATCTTCAACACGTGAGATTCTCTCTTCTATCTCTTGTATTCTGTTAGTTATACTTGCCTCTGTAGTTCCTGTTCATTTACCCAAGTTTTTCTTATCCAGAATTCTCTCAGTTTGTGTTTTGTTTATTGCCTCTATTTCAGCCTTCAAGCCTTGAACTGTTTGCTTTACCTGTTTGGTTGTTTTTTCTTAGTGTTCTTGGATTTCTTTGAGGGATTTATTAATTTCTTCCATTTTTTTGCTTGTCTTTTTTCCCATTTTTTTAAGGGAGTTTTTCATTTCCTCTTTAAAGGTCTACATCATCTTCATAAAGTTACATTTAAAATAATTTTCTTCTGCCTCTCCTGGGTTAGGATGATCAAGTCTTCCTGTTGTGTGATCACTGGATTCTGTTGTTATCATGTTGCTTGTTAGGTTGTTGGTTTAATTCTTGCAATGGTGCCTATCCATCTATTCCTAAAATTGATGCTGGCAGTATCTTTGTGTTTTGGTCCAATCATTGAAGTGGCTGTGTGAATCTTTGGGAATTGTTCTTGGTCTGCTCTGTACTGTCAGTGTCTGTGTCTCAGGGAGCCACTGAGGTCTCTCTCTCTCTGTTAGCCTGCTCTCTTGTTCTACTCTGTGCAGTCACAGCTTGTGCTTTAGAGTTCTGTTTTTGGTCTTCTTTCTTGGTCCTCTTAGCAAGAAACTCTCCTGCTGGCTGGCTAGGTAAACTGAGGCAGGTGGAGGAGGGGCCCGGGTTTTTATCCCACTATGGAGGGCCTAGAGAGTGGGCTATCCTGCTGTTTGAATGGTCACTCACCTTTTGGTTCTCCCAGTATTGTATCAAGCTGTGTTTCAGAGTTCCACTGAGATTGCAGGAGGATAGGCGAGTTTGTGGGCGGGATGGGCCTTGTAGCTTGCAAGGGGTCTGGTGGATAGGGGTGGGTATTGAGGCAGCCTACCTGCAGGAAACTCTGTTCCTGGCTGGCTAGAGAAGTCAATGCAGTTGGGGCAGGGGCCCACTATGGAGGTCCTAGAGAGCAAGGCATCCCACAGGTTGGTTGGTCACTCACCTCTTGTTCCTCTCTGTAATGTAGCAAGCTGTGTTTTAGAGTTCCACCTAGGTTGCAGGAGGATAGGCTAGTTTAGGGGTGGGATGGGGCTAGTAGCTTGCAGGGTCGGATGGATAAAGGTGGCTGTTGGGGCAGCCTATCCTGAATTGGTTACATCTTAATGAATCATTTATTAGCCAAGTATCCCATGGCTAATAATTACCAACTATTACCAAAGCTATTGGTTACTTTACATAGCATGATGATAATACATTATTGCTGAAGACATAGCTTACTCATGTCATCAAATGTGGAGAATTTGACCTGGTGTCCAACTAGTAATCCTGATTCTCAATCCAAATATTTCAGGGTTTTTTCTTCAAGATTGTTTCACTGATAGTTTTATATTTGTACATTTACAGACCACACATACACACACACATGTATACACACATATGCACACACACACATACACACAGATACACTGTTCTTAAAGTAAAAAAAGTAGGAAAGTCAAATTTGAAATCAGGATGAAATATTTTTACTTTTACCTTGAGGTCTTAGATTCATCTATCTGAGTGTCTATGAAGGAAATAATAATAAAACACTAATCTCCTTGATTATTGATTTGTTTTTAGCATGTATTAGAACTCATGCCCCATAGCTGTTTTCTGTTGACATTTTGCTGTGACTTGGTATTTGTTTTCTGTCAAACTCATACAGCTTTGTAATTCCCAGAATCACATGCTAATGGCATTGAGAGGGTGGAAGCTCTTTTTTAATGTATGCTATTTTCAGTGGTTTTGTGAATCACTCAAACTAAGTATGTAGTCTGCCACTGAACTAAGCACCCCTATCTGAGAGGGATAAACTCACCCATTCTTTGTTGTTTAGAGGTAAAGTCGTTAGATACTGGATGAATTTTTCTTAGGGTTGAGCTCATTGTCCAATAGACTGTTGTATACAGAACAGAGAGGTCACTAAGAATTATACACCTGTCTTCATCATGATATGATATAAGTAGGGGGAGGGGACTAAGGAGTTTCCTCAGAAGGTATACAATGTGGTTTGAGGTTGCTACTCCAAATCTGCAAGTCAAGTAAACTTATTTTCATTACAAAATGACAGCCTACAGAATGGGAAAAGATCTTCACTAACCCCACATCAGACAGAGGTCTGATCTCCAAAATATACAAAGAACTCAAGAAATTGGTCATCAAAAGAACAAAACAATCCGATAAAAAATGGAGTACAGACCTAAACAAAGAACTCTCAATAGAAGAATCTAAAATGGCTGAAAGACACTTAAGGAAATGCTCAACATTCTTAGTCATCAGAGAAATGCAAATCAAAACAACTCTGAGATTCCATCTTATACTTGTAAGAATGGCCAAGATCAAAAACACTGATGAAAACTTATGCTGGAGAGGTTGTGGGGAAAAGGGAACACTTCTGCATTGCTGTTGAGAATGCAAGCTGGTACAGCCCCTTTGGATGTCAGTGTGGTGATTTCTCAGAAAATTAGGAAACAACCTTCCTCAAGATCCAGTAATACCACTTTTGGGTATATATCAAAAGGATGCTCAATCGTGCCCCAAGGACATGTGCTCATCTATGTTCATAGCAGCTTTGTTTGTCATAGCCAGAACCTAGAAACAACCTAAATGCCCCTTGAACAAAGAATGGATAAGGAAAATGTGGTGCATTTACACAATGGAGTACTACAAAGCAGAAAAAATAACGACATCTTGAAATTTGCAGGCAAATGGATGGAACTAGAAAACATCACTGAGTGAGGTATCCTAGACCCAGAAAGACAATTATCATATGTATTCACTCACAAGTGATTTTTAAACATAAAGCAAAGAAAACCAGCCCACAAATCACAATCCCAGAGAACTTACTTAGACAACAATGAGGACACTAAGAGAGACATACATAAAGATCTAATCTACATGGGAAGTAGAAAAAGACAAGATTTCCTGAGTAAATTGGGAGCACGGGGACCTTGTGGGAGCATTGAAGGAGAGGAGAGGGGCAGGGAGGGAAGGAGAGAAAAATGTAGAGCTCAATAAAAATCAATAAAAAATGAATAAATAAAAAAACAAAGTAGACTCTCTCAGGTATTATTATAACACTACCAAACTGACTAATACATTCTTCTACTGGAGGAAGTGGAGGGGAACAGTCTGACAGATACTTTGTCTGAACTAGACTAACTGAAAATAATGGTTCCTGTGTCTGAGTAGAGCTTTGGCCTCTGGCAAATAAAGTGAAGACTTCTCGGCATGCTCGGCCTCCATGACACTAATTTTCACATTATACCCAGTGTCCTGATAGCTACAGGAATGGATTTGAACAAAAACTCCAGAATGCTCACTTTCATGGGTTAGAATTCTGAACTTTCACACTATAATTGAAAAATAAACAGAAAGGCAGTGCCTGAGCTTTTACATTTCTGCTTTGGGAAAAATAGAGGTGAAAGTAATCCAGATAACTGTGATCAGATTCCAGCAGGAGAAGGGGATGGAAATCATTGAGCATCTGTACCTATAGGCCAGTAGGATTAAAAACAAAATGTTCACAGCTTGATTGACAAGAAAATTATGAGACACTAAGTGTTTATATTACAGGCGTCTTCCTGCTGCGGAAAACCAGAAAAATAGAGAGCATGTTGTTATTTCACATGCAGCAGGTAGAAAGAAGTCATGAAATAATGTAAATGGGAGAGATATTGGATAATTTTCAAAGAAGATGAATACATGTAAGAAACTGCATAACTGTTTTTCTGCAAGCTCTGAACATAAGGCTATGAGGAGAGGTAGGTATACATTACAGAATTATAGGATAAAAGGATGCATCGAAGAAATGTGAAATGATAAGACAGCAAAAGGAGGTAAGAGGACCACTCTTAAGAGCCACTTCAAAGTCCATATTGTGATTTATGATTTGTTAAAGTTTGAGACAAGGTTAAAGTGAGGGAAATGATATGGTGGGTTTTCTAAATGGCGGAGCACATATTTCTTTCTTTCTTTTTTTTTAAATTTGCAAAGTCCTAACTGACAAGGACTGTGTAAGCAAGTCTGACTTGGGTGAACTTATCAGCCCAGATATAAATAGATTCCAGACACTCTCATGTACATTAGTAGCTGAGGAAAGCAGCAGAGGCTTGGTTGGGGTCATGACTGTCAAAGTAAAATATTCTTTGCATTATGCAAACATTTACACATCATGCATTCTCCAACTATTTCCTGATGGTCTCTACAGCATTCAGTATTATCCTAAGGCAAACTTGTCTGGGACTGTATAAAACGCAGCCTCTACCACACACACCATTTCTAAGAGCTTTTTTGAAAGGTTCTAGTTGTAGACACCAACTCTCAGGAGGTTTCTGCCTCAGCATCATCAGCATCATCAAGAGATTTTCCCACAAGCCTCTGAATCTTCGGAACCAAAAAGAAATCACATAAAAAGAACAATGTAAATGAGTTGCAAATTGAATAATATATACTTAACCCTGGGGTATGTATATCGGTAGTTATGAACAGTGACTGATTCTTACATATGCTTTTTGCAGATAAGCTTATTTAGTAACACACCTATTCACTTGGGATTGGTGCCTGTTTGTGAATCCTAGGGAATGCAAGCCAGATCACGGCAGCAAGGTTACCCATGTATCTCCTTTTCATTTTCCGGAACTGTTCCTGGCATGGCCCTCAATGTCCATAAAATATCTGGTGTGAAAATGGCATTGTGACCCATTGGACTCCATCTTCCTTCATTTCAACTTCAAATTTATCATCGAAGCATGCTGGCCTTTCCCATAGTCATTGCCATGGCTGGCCTATTGCTGCTGCTGCTAGCCCTTTCAATTTGTCTGTGAATACCTATGCATTCATTCTGTTCTGTGCAGGCAGACACCTAGACACCTTTTACATACAGTCAGGAAAAGCGATTTTTCCACTTTTATTCCTGTAGTGTGGCTATGTGTGTGTGTGTTGCATAGGGGTTTATGGCAGTTATTGTGCAAAATACAACCTTTGATTGTGTTATAGTTGGGGCTTAGATATGGTTTGAATGGGTTCTAAATGTACTTGGTCCCCATTGTGGTGGTACTGAGAAGCGATGAATAGTCAAGCGGTTGGGCATAGTAAAAGGTGGTTAGGTTTGAGTGCACCACCCTTCGGAGAGACTTAGTTCTTACAAAATCTGGTTAGATTTGTGAAAAATATTCTCAGCAACTGTGACACCCTACATGTAACATGAAGGGCCTGGTTGTTGGGGTTTCTGTCCCACCTGGTTCTCTCAGCCGTTTAGTCCCAGAGAAAATCACAGAGAGTCTATATTAGGTTATAAACTGATTGGCCCATTAGCTCAGGCTTCTTATTAGCTCTTGTAGCTTATATTAACCCATTATCCTTATCTGTGTTAGCCACATGGCTCAGTACCTTTTTCAGCGGGGCAGGTCACATCCTACTTCTTTGGTGGTCTGAGCAGGAGTGCCAGGGAACTTCCTTCTTCCCAGAATACTCCTGTTCTCATCGCCCTGCTTCTCTTTCCTGTCTGGTTGACCCGCCTATACTTCCTGCCTGGACAATCAGCATTTATTTAAAACATAATTGACAGAATACAGACAATTATCCCATACCACTCCCCCCCTTTTTTTTTAAACAAAGGAAAATATCCATAGTCCATTTTTTGGGAATGTGGGCATAGTATTCCAGGCTACTTCTGGCTGGTTGGGGGTGCTGATAATCTTATGGGGACCTAAAGAAAATTTAGAGTTATGATCAAATCCTAACTGGAGTATCCTGTGAGCCTTGATCATTTCAGGTAGCAGTCTTGAATCAGGATGTAGAACTCAGATATCCAGGCCATCTGTTCCTACTGGACATTTCTCAGGTGGTCTTTCTTGATCAAACCTGATTTTTCTTAACTCAGAATGAATCCACAGCCTCTCGTTTCCTGTGGAAACAAAAGCAAAATCTCTTCTCCAAAGTAACATACCTTTTGACTTCAATTTTGAAGTCAAGGTATTTTCAAAATACCTATCTTGGATTAATCCAGCAGCATTTATAAGCAAATATCTTTTAGCAGCTGTTTTTTCTTCCTCAGCATTCAAACAATTCAAAGAGAGCATAATAGCATACAGTATTGAGATTCTCTGTATATTTTCCATCTTCATGTGGCTTTATTTTAACCTCTACTTCTTTTATTTTTACTTTTAACTTTTGGCTTTTTGAGACAGGTTCTCTGTGTATCTTTATCCTGAAACTCCCTCTGTAGACCAGGCTATCCTTGAACTCACAGAGATCCACCTGTCTTTGCCTCCTCAGTGCTGGGATTAAAGGTGTGTGCTACCACACCTTGAACTCACAGAGATCTGTCTGCCTCTGCCTCCCAAGTGTTGGGATTAAAGGTGTGTACCACCACACCCAACTATTCTCTTTCTTTTTTATTTTAAGAACTTTAACCTCTTTTTAAGCCTGCATATATTTTTAACACACTGTAAACCATTTAGAGGTTTTCTTCTTCTTTGAATCTCTCTTTACTGTATATCTCTCTTTTTCTGACCACATGAGTCTTTAATTTACCAAGCAATATGGGTAGGATTAAAAGCTGTGTCTTTGACAGCTGGATCCAGCCCATTTCTTAGCTTTCTGAGATTTCAGCCTCATGGCTGAGGTACTGCCAGAGTCATGTTTATTGCCACAACTCTACGGCATTTCAAAGTCCCTGCCAGCAAGCAAGCTGCAACAGTGTGTCCACAAACAACACTGAAATGATCTGTAGTAGTTGGATTGCCTGCCTGAAAGAGTTAGAGTTTGCCCTGGTAGGACGGCCAAGAAAGCTGGCATTTTAAAATGGTGAAGCTTTTTTCCTGCTACGGCTGAAAACCGAAAAGCATGCCGCCAGCTTTTTATCAACACCATTTAAGTGTTTTGTGGCAGGACCTTTTAAAAGAGCTGCAAGGCTTTACAGCTAAAGCTGAGTCAGGAAGCCTCTCTTAGATGAGAACGCTTGCTTGCCTTTAGCAAGCAGAGCAGACCTGAGAAATTGCTGCTACCAAAACAACATGCTTTACTCTATTCTTTCCCAAGCTTTCTCAGGCTTTCTGTGGATGCAGTTATCTACAAGTTGGCACCATTCTGTAACATGAGGGCCTGCTTGTTGGGGTTTCTGTCCCGCCTGGTTCCTGCAGCCATTTAGCCCCAAAGAAAATCACACAGAGGTCTCCAGAAGATTATAAACTGATTGGCCTATTAACTCAGGCTAAGTATTAGTTCTTATAAGTTATATTAACCCATTATCCTTATCTATGTTTGCCACATGGCTCAGTACCTTTTTCAGTGGGGCAGGTCACACCCTGCTTCTTCGGTGGTCTGGGCAGGAGTGCCAGGGAGCTTCCTTCTTTCCAGAATACTCTTGTTCTCATCACCCTGCCTCTCTTTCCTGTCTGGTTGACCCGCCTATACTTCCTGCCTGGCCAATCAGCATTTATTTAAAACATGATTGACAGAATACAGGCAATTATCCCGTACCACCTACATACTTGGCCTCTTCTTAGCTGTTTCACTTTTTCCTTTCTATTATGTTGTCCTGCAGTCTGGGAACCTTTACCAGGGTACCAGCACTGTGATGTTTGCACCTTTTAGATACCATAATCATCATAAAACTATTTCTTCCTAAGTTTTCTAGCCTCTAGTGTTCTGTTATGACAACATAAATAAATTAAGACAGATTATACATTTAAGTTTTTTCTCATATAATAAATTAAAAAATAGTTATTACAAATAAATGTATGTACATATTACTAAATATGTACCTTTTTAAATGGCAAACACTTTGTCATAGGTCAAAGCAATAAAGCATACAACTTTTGTCTCCCTGCCTACTTTTGATCCATGCCTCATTTTGATTCTGAGACCAAAAAAGAAAAAAAAAGTAATCACTAACTACAGTCAGAAAACATTATTAAAATTTCACATTATAAATGTAGGACAGCTTCCTCAGCCTGCTACTTTGGATATGTTTTCAGCTCTGACAATTTGTGAAGACTTTTTCTCCCAATCTCAGCATTACTTAGTTGCCCATGCAACTAATAAAAAAAAGAGACCATGAAAGAAAGTAAGGAGAGGTATATAGGAGGCTTTGGAAAGAGGAAAAGGGGAAATGATATTACTATAGTATATCAAAAAGTAAAAGAAATAACAAGATATAGCTAAGAAAGAAAAACCAAGATTATTATTTTGTGTTATTTTTACTTCAATATCTTTTTATATTTTATAAATAAGGTTTTATTTTCAAATAATTTTCCAAAACAAAATCAACTATCCAAAATGGATTATGTTAATTATAATTATATACACTTATTGACGAAAGTTATTGATACTTTTATAGTTTTGAGTACTTTTTCATGAGATATTTGAAAATTACATGACATTTACCTATTTGGCAGACTACATACTTTTTACTTATGACTTTCATTAAAATATATTACCCTTTTCAATACTATGACTATAATAGCATTTATTTTGTGATATTTCAGATAGTTTCTATCAAATTCAAAGACCATCTTGATTATATTTTAATTAAGTCATATTGTTGACATATAAGCATGAATAAATTCTAAGAAATAATAATTTATTATATGAATATCTCTTTTTTTACATATTGAAATAATGCTAGCCCATCAACACAGCAATGAGGTATAATGAAAACTGACATTCAAATGTTCCACTTTTTAAATATTGCTGCATGTGATTTCCTGGAAAACTTTCAATGTGCAATTTAATAACTATTGTCTGGGTGATTTTTTGATTAGTTCTTTGTTTATAATTCTAGAATCAAATAATGTTCTCTACAAAGCCTAGGAGGCAAGATCTATTCTTTGTCCTTTGACCTGTGGTAAGTGTCCAATTGAAAGTTCTCTAAGGCAGCCAGCAGCTGTCCCATGAGATTTTAGTGATACTTAGAACAGTGTTCTCTTTGATCTCCACATCTCTTATCATCCTTAGGAGATTATTAAAGAACTGTGATCAGATGAAACCAGTCTCATACAGACATCACACACCACATACCACACCTTGTATCTGCACTGTTAGTCTTGGCTTCTTCTCTTCTGGCGCTTGCTTAACCCCTGCCCTTAGACATTGGACTCATCAATCCCACTTTTTATGAAAATACATGTCATGATTTTTTTCTGTTTGCTTGGGTAGTTTTAGTTTCTAGCACTTAGCTGAAAACACCTTATTATTTTCATTATACTCTCAATAATACTCTAATAAGAATACCAGTCATGACCACACTAGGCCCCATACAACCTTCCTCCATTTCCTAATTTACAAGCTGTTGAAAAAACAATAACAACAGCAGGTGCTGGCTTCTGCTACTTCTCCATTACTCATTCATAGGTCAACCTTCCATGACGTGGATCTGGCTGGACTCCCCCACAGATAAACAGCTTTTGATGCTGTTATCAGCTTGACACAGAACTTACCTGTTCCATATTTCATTTGACTTCATAGGGCCATTATATCCACCTGGCAAAGCTACTGCTTTTGAAATGCTTTCCAGAGGTTCTTTGATTGGCACTCCAGGTTTCCTTCTAACCCAGCCTTCAGTTTATTTCCTCATGTAGAAGTGCAAGAGAGATCTGGCCCAGTCATTATTTTAGTTCCTCAACGTTGGTCCTAGCTCATTTCTCTCCTGTAATGCTTTAAATACTCATGGCCTGCAAAGTTCATATATTAAAAAACTAACCTTCATGGTGATAGAAGCAGGAGGCACGGTCTTCCAAGAAGTGACTGGATTGCAAAAATGCTGTCTATTTATGTATCATCTATCTATCTATCCATCATCTATCTATCTATCTATGGTGTAGGAGGGTCCTTCTGTATTTGGGTTGCTTTTATTGGTTAATAAAGAATCTGCCTTGGCCTTCTGATAGGGCAGGACTTAGATAGACAGGAAAAAGAGAAGAGAATGCTGGGAAGGGAACAGAGCCAGAGAGAGCCCCGCCATGAAGCTCCCAGGTCACACACGCTGAATCTTTCCCAGTAAGCCACGACTCGTGGTGACACACAGATTATTAGAAATGGGTTAAACAAATATGTGAGAGTTAGCCAATAAGAGGCTAGAGCTAATGGGCCAGGCAGTATTTCAATGAATACAGTTTCTGTGTAATTATTTCGGGTACGCACCGGGAACCGGGTGGGACAGAACAAGGGGCCCTGCACCGGAAACCAGGCACTGGGAACGCAGCCCAAGCCCCTCATTGCTACATATCTATCTATCTATCTATCTATCTATCTATCTATCTATCTATCTATCTATCTATCTATCTCTTATTATTTCCATAGTACTGGAGATTGAACATGGAGCCTCAAGCATTTAGTCTAATACTCTATCATTGAGCCATATTCCCAGCAAGAAGCAACTTTACTGATGTCCTGATAAAATATGCCTATATAACTCATTCTTCTTTTCTTCTATGTGAGAACATATCAGACATTAAGAACCAGAGAGCCAGCCTTGGTGATGTCTTAATCTTGACCTTCCTATATTTAGAATTATGAGAAATAAATTTAATTGAAATACTTATAATATTTTGTTCTCTTGGCTCACATGGGCTATGATATTTTTATTCCCAGATTGTTTTTATGTGCAGACACGGCTGTTATTTTATGGATGATTGTAGTCTTTCTTAACTAAGAAAGTTACTGTGCGTTCCGGATCAATGTATCCATTTTCTGTTTGCTGTTCCTCCAGAGAAACTCAAATTCAGCATGAAATAAAAGATAAATTCTGGTGTTGCCCCATTCTTCTCCAAAACCTGGTTTTCCTCAACTCCCTCAGTTTTAGTGAATCATATCCCCATTCTCTTGGTCAAGTCAGAAAGTTGGGGCCATTCTTTGAAAGCTCCTGTTCATTTAACTTCCAGATTCTTCCCTGAATTCCCACTTGTTTTTTCTTCTATATTTCTGTAATTCAGTTATTAGTTTTCCCCTTTCTCATCCTTATTTATTATTCACTTTGAAAATATAACATTTCTTTGAAAAGCAATGTTGCTTACCACATCTCATAATGTCCAACTACTGGTTTTAATCATACCTTTATCAAAATATAATCAGAAAAATAGTGAAATTTATCCTTTTAAGCTTCAGTGTTTTCACTGTATCCAAAGGTGTGTGTAAGGATTATTGGTAGCTAATTTTAGGATATTGTCATCCCGCCTATTCCACCAGAAGCCTGAATTCACTAAGAGTGTTCTCCATTCTTCATTCCCCATAGCTCCTGATAACGGCAAATCTACTTCAGGCCTTAATGGATTTGCCTACTCTATGTATGACATGTAAATCAAATTATACAACTCCATTGCTCTGTGGATTAAAACAAAACTGTAATATTAGATCTAAAATTCTACACATCCAAAACCTGTCTCTAGTTCCCTCCCTTCATGTCCCATGCTGTGTGCTTCCTTATTTTTTTCCTTTCATTCACACTGGTCTTCATTCTTCACTAGAATTTCTTCTTTTGGAGGTCTTCGTGTATGAGTTTCTTTCTCTCTCTCTCTCTTTGTACTAAACTCTGCTCCATTGTTTGACTGAAGTTAGTGTAAGCATTGCTGTTAGAAGATAGTGTTCCCAACCCCTCTGACTTGGTCCAGTCTTCCCAGTATAGGGTTTGATGACATCAGGTGCTTCTATTTTGAAGCATTCCTGATGTGAGAATATTTTTGTTTTCCCACAATTATTTAATCAATGTCTTTTCCCTTCTGATCCTGATACCTGTGAGAGCAACAATGACTGCTTTTGTGTGCCATTAAGACCTTATATTGAGTACTGAATATGAAAGAAATGTGGAGTAAAGGGATTTGTGATTGGGATTGTTCTTTTTACAACTGTAAAAAGAAACAGGAAAGTATCAAGTACTATTTAGCACTAGGGATGCAGTGCAGCCAGTAGGGCTGGTTTCTGGCATTCTGGGACACAACAACATATCATAGGGTGTCCTCCCACATCTTTTTTCCCCACTTTCCCTCATGGTAAAATGACGCTGATGTTTGCCACTTGACACTCCAGGTTAACCCAAAGGCACAAATTAGCAAATCTGTTTGCAAAAGCTCTACAAACCATGTCTTATTATATACTGCTTTATCCAATCACCAAAAATATATATTCAATTCTTTTTGTTACTCCCAAATCATAAAGATACACCTTGTGGATAAATTCAAAGAATAGTGATGTTCCTTCATTTCTGTATGTAATATCTGTTGGCTACTAAATTAACTGTCTTTTGAGATTACTAAGAATGTGAAAGGCATCAACTTTTAGGGAAAAGGAAAGTCATTTGCTTGATTAGAAAGACAGATGGCATATGTGATAGCAGGGTTAGATAGCAGCTGATACAGCGAGCGCCAGCAGAAATCAATAAGATCATAGGTCTGAGTTAACTGAAAATATGTTCAAGGTGAGATTGCCGAGGGGTGTGACAGCAGACTTATATAGGAAGAAAAACATAAAAATTTGTATGAGATTTGATGTTACATTTGGAAATAACACTATTTTAGTTTTATGTAGTTAATTGTATGGTGTAACTGTAACTTATGTCTCCTTGAATTTTATATTTCAAAATGCTCACAAGTAGACTGTATGAGATAATAATCTTCATGTGGAGAGCAATCCTAGTGTTACAGAGAGCATAAATATTGGTATTAGTGTTAAACATAGAGTTTGTTTAATAAAATATGTATGGCAATGTATTATTTGCATTGATATATGATTCTACTGCCTTAATGTTTGACTTGGTTATACATTCCCAGGAGTGAAAAATAATCACTTATGTGTGCTTAAATTCCAAATATTATAGAGTTTTAGATGGGAAATGTATGTGTTCCTTGTCTCATTGCTATGATAATATAACGTAAGAATAGAAGAGCTTACTCGGGTTTACAGTTGAGGGACAGACCATCATACAGGGATGGGACAGTGGCAGGATTGGGAGGCAACCGATCGTATTGCAGCCATGATTGGGAAGTAGCAACCAATGAATGTTAGTGCTTACCTTATTTTCCCTTGTTTATTCAGTCTAGGACTCCAGCTCACTCAGTAATGTCAACCACATTAATGCTGGTTCTTCGCACCTCAATAACTGACAACTGCTCAGAGCTTAGTCCTACATAATGCTGGGTCCTGTCAACCTGATAGTATTTACCACCATAGATTCAACCTGATAGTATTTACCACCATAGATTCAACCTGATAGTATTTACCACCATAGATTCAACCTGATAGTATTTACCACCATAGATTCCTTTGAGGTCCTACTTTAACCTCAAGTGTGATAATTCAAGAATGGTTCAGCTCTCCTAGAAGTCTTTAATGCCCAAAAGATCTTGGCATTCCATTCTTAACTTGTTTCCCATTATTCATCATATCCATTACTAAATGAAGAATATTTTCAACAAAAAGAAAAAATGGAGGAGTTATAGGAAATAAATATAACTTGTGGATGAAGAAGGTAATGCAAATTGTTTTATCTTACTATTAATTTTCATGCATCTATAACTATGTTCATTTTTATCAGCATCTCCAGAAGTTGGTTTGCTTATATTTTGTTCTACTGGACACCTGCTACTCATTCCATGACTCATTTAGCAATACTCATTGCTAAAGGACACCTGTACTCATTCCATGACTCCTAGCTCTAATTTATTTCTTCTAAGTTTAGAGCTTCTGTGATTAATACACAATCAGGAATGTTAACTGGGGAAGATTTGGGGATGTAGGGATGGGCAAACTGTCTAGAAGTCCTTGATTACCTTGTTTCCATTGTTTTACATCTCCTTAAATAAAGGTGACTTCAAAATCCATACAATCTAGGATGGATTGCACTCTTCTCTCCTCAAACCCTAGTGCTGGCATTATAGGCATGCACCACCATATCCAGCATGTTTTCTTGTAGCTTAGTTGAATGTCAACAAGCATTGAAGAAGCAACAAAGCTTTATGAATGAATTAAGTAAATTCCAATTGATAAATAAATTACATTACTCAAGGATACTAAGTATATGAGATTTTCAATATTTTCTCAGCTATTGAACCATGTTAGGAGCTTTCAAAATCATCACCCAGATTGTATATAATTCCTCTATCATCTTTACATCTATTTATATGATTAAGTGGCAAATGCCTTACCTTTACAGTTAATATCAGCTATAAATGTATTTTCTATGCATCATTCTCATTTAATTTTCTGGAAGAAGCAGTCTAGGTATCTCATTTGTTAAAGGGGCAAGTAGTGTTCTCAGATACAGGAAGTTATATGAATCTGTATCTTAAAGAATGTTCTAATCATGATGTGCTTTTATGTGTTTCTAAAGATAATTTGATTGATTATTCTCTGACTGACAGTGCATGAGCAAGGCTGTGTTTCACCATTGCACCATCCTCAGCTATTAGAATCACAACAATTTGTATCCCACCTACCACACTATGTCTATTCTCCAAAATCATTATATTCATTTATCTGTATGTTCAACTATCCATTAATTAGACTCTTTACTGAAAAATTCCATTACTTTTTTCTTTTTACATAATTCTATATTCTTAGTCTCTCCAGTGATTTCTAATGTATGATCAAAACAAACATTCATCACATACATACTCAGTGGACAGTTTTATGTTCATGTCTCCACCCAATAATTTGCAATGTGTTTACTCACAGCTTCCCTGAGATGTTCTGAGTAGCAGATGTTTAAGTTCAGGGGATTCTTGGAATTCTTGGAAGGGTAGAACTATAAAAGTATTCTGGGAGTAATAGTTTGGTTTTGCCTGTATAAACACATCATCTTTGGTTCATAAATACAAATAATAGTTCAAAGACAAGTATTTGAACAAAATCTAAATCATTAAAGAAATATATGTAAATATCTTACCACATACAGTCTGCAAATCAGTTACAAAGACAAGAGGAGAATGTATTGAAACACAGAAGATTTCACAACTCTACCTACAGTAAACCTTGTGAGATTTTTCTGAAGGATGTACTCTAACAAAATATAAGTATCAGGTATACAAGAGGACACCAGGGAAATCAAGGCAACACAGCATTAGACTTGGAAGTCTGAAAAGAGATGTCAGTATGAAAAACATGTGAGCTTAGAAAGTAGAGCAGCCAGGCCTCTAAGATGACCGTTAACAGGAAGAAAGGATCTTCCATTCAGCGGTTTATTGATTAAGAATTGCACGACTTAGTTCCCTGGCCAAGGAGGCAGATATTTCTTTTGTCAACAAGAATGTAAATATGAGGAAGAAAGTGGATATTAGAGTCTTGAGGGAATATAGATAGACATGCCAACTGCAAATTCACTCAAGATTACATGAAATACAGCCAGCAACTGAATGTTTAAGATAAGTTACTCATTCTCTCAGGAATCTTCAGTGTTCTCCCTCAAGAAGTATGAGTTTAAAAAAGATTACCCTTCTCTTTTCATTTGTCCAATCATCATGACTGGTTCTGCTGTGAATTATATTTATGTATTAATCATATTAATGTATCTTCAGAATTCACATTTAATTTTACTTACATTAAACTCTATATTAAGTTTCAAGATAGAATCAGAATATTATAATATTTGATGATGGAAAAGCAGGTGTTTTAGATGTTCCTCAACTGAAGAATGGATAAAGAAAATGTGGTACATTTATACAACAAAGTATTACTCATCTGTTTAAACAATGACATCATGAAATTTGCAGGCAAATAGTTGGACCTAAAAACGTCATCCTGAGTGAGGCAACCCAGTCCCAGAAAGACAAATATTGTTTTTACTTACTTATAAATGGATATTAGCTATAAAGTAAAGGATACCCATGTTAAAGTCCACATAACCAGAGAGCCTAGGTTAATAGGGAGGGCCCAAGCAGGGACAAATAGATCTTTCTGAGAAGAGGACATAGAAGAGATCTTGTGGATGAGCTTGAAGTAGGAGGGGATGGGAACATGAAAGATCCGGTATGGGGTGAATGAAGAGAGTTCTGAAAGGGACAATTGGAAAGGGGGGCATTTCAGGGTCAGGTAGAAACGTGGAACAAGGGAACCTCGTGGGAATCTAGAAGGATGATCCCAACTAAGACTCCTAGCAATAGAGGATGTGTAGCCTGAACTGTCCATCTCCTGTGACCAGACAAGACTTGCATTGTTGGGGCTGGAACAACTACCCAGTCACATGATTTTCGACCTAAAGTCGGCCTGCCAATGAGATGTGTTGGATTTGGTACCTAGCCTAGTTATTATCAGAGAGGCTTCATCTAGCAACTGATGGAAACATGCAGAGACCCACACACAACCAAATATTAGGCCAAACTCAGAGAAACCAGCTGGAGAGATGGAGGAAGGATTCTAGGGGACACAGGGGTCAAGGACATTACAGGAAAATCCAAAGAATCATCTAACATGGACTCATAGCAGCTCATAGAGACTGAACCAACAACCAGGGGTCTGCATGGAACTGACCTAGACCCTCTCTATATATACAGTTGGGTAGCCTGATCTTGTAGAACTAACAGTGGGAGCAGGGCTTTTTCTGATTCTTTTGCTGGCTTTGGGACAATATTTCTTATACTGGGTTGCCTTGCCCAACCTTAATACAAGGGAGGTGCTTAGTTTTATGGCAACTTGATATGCCATGTTTTATTCATATCCATGGAAGATCTTCCTTTTCTGAATAGAAAGGAGGAGGAATAGATGGGGAAGGGGCAGAGAGGAAGAACTGAGAGAAGAGGAGGGAGGGTAAACTGCAGGTGGGATATAAAATAAATAAATTAATATTAAAATAAAAAGCAGATGTTCATTTTGGAAGGAGCTGGGAGGTTGAACACTGGGAGGGAATTCCGTAAGAACAGTGATACCTTCCAGAAGTAGGCACTAATGGTGTCCTTCTTAAATTCTTTCTAGAATCCATGGTTAGACCATTCACAAGCCAGTTATATAACCCAGAGCAGGTAAAAATCACACTGTGATGACATTTCACCTATAGAATTACTATCCCAGATCGCGTAGAGAATATCCTAAGCCCGGAAATGCTGTGTAGCCATTGGACGTGTAGATGGAAATGTATAAATAAAAATTAAAAACTCTCAAACTGACTACAATTGCCAGAGAAGCTGGAAATCTTATAGGAAATCTGACAAGCATGGCACACTACATGCAACACAAAACATGCGACTGTTGCCCGTTGATGTGGTTTCAGCTACCTGCTGTCAGCCATCGTGTTCAGAGCTCCATGACCATCCTGCTGATGTATTATCAGAAAGTCTCTACTAGCTGAGCACTTTGTAACAAAGCCAACATCACATACTTTCTGCTACCATTTCGCACCACATCTCCTCTCATCATCACAGAGTGAAGGATTAATGCTCACTGTGACGGTATACATCTATCTAAATTCCTAGCGCTTTTGAGATGGAGGCAGAAGGATTGTAGTGAGTTCCAGCCAGCCAGGGCTGTTTAGATCATTCTGGACTCAGAAAACCACAAGGGCAAAAGAAGGAAATATAATACAGAAGACATCTTAGGATAGTCACACTTATATAACATTAGCAATAGTTCATTGTTATAATGATATTATTTTATTAATTATACATGCTTTGAAAGGCTAAGTTAATATTTGTACAGTGCTAATAATTGCATTTTTGGTAGCTATTTGAAACTAGAATGAAAATATTGAAGAGTCAACCCACTGTTGGAAGAAGTACAAAATTATTCCGACTCATTAGGGTATCACAAGCCTACAAGGTGTCAAGAATTGTATCGTAGAGAAACTTCCATTTCCCTTCCAGTTTTAAATGGTTGTAGTTCAGGAAATGTATTTAAAATATGTAAAGTCACTTATCTAACAGTTAGAAATGTATTATCTGGAACTAGTTTTTTTAAAAAAATATCTTCCATAAGCCTGTCCTAATTCAATGCATTCTCAAATTTCTGAATGTCTTTTATTAACCATCTATCATATTTTCTGATGATAAAAATACATTTATAACTTAAAATTTAACAATCCTTATTTTCTCCCTTTAATATTCTGAGTGTTAAAATTTTTTCTTTTAGACTGAATGCCATTATTGTTTTTAACACTCAACTGATTAAAGCCACACAATACAAATCAGGATGCTTATTGAAGGTTAAAAAACTTTATTAAAAATTAATCTCTTCATAAAAAGAATAACCTAATTACTCATAGATGAATATCAATCATTATTATGTTGAGATTACGCCTTAATTATATTGATACTTTTGTATTTTATATGCATGTGTAAGATCTAGAAAATTAATTATTGCCAATAAATAGATGGAAGAATTCTCATATAGCAATGGTGCTCAGTTCTTTGAACTTCCAAATTTATATGCAATAATGTATAGTGATTTGTCATTAAACATTTTAAACTAATTGCTATTTGTCAATTCAGTTCCCTTTGGTCTTCATCCTGAGTTGCAAAAATATTTGTTACTTTGTCTTTAGTGATTTTCTCCCCGTCTTCATGTAAAATATATCAAAAGAGGCATTCCCCAATGTAACTATTAATGTTAATCTTAAAATGCATTTATTAATATAATCAATAATTTGGATGAAATTCTTTCTTTTTATGTACTTTGTAAATACTACTGATAAAAATCTTAGAACTACAGAATTAACTAATTTATGAGAAATGTATTATTTACTTATTTGACACATTGTTGGTATTGTGAACCAATCAGTCAAATCAAATTCACTATCTGCGAGACAATGTCACTTCATTTCTTAATTCAAGTGTACTCATTAGTAAGCGACTTCATGAAACTCTCTTGCCCTTGAATTCTAATTCTAAGGCAGACATCACACAGAGCCCTGTCAAGAGTTTCTTGTTCAGATGTTAAAGTAATCATTCAGTTCTGTAAATACCTTAGGGTGAATAAAAGAAATATCAGTCCCAGACAAACATGCCTTTTATGTTTATAAAGACTGGCTCTAAAAGTTGAGAAAAAAAATGTAAAACATCAAAGTTCAGATACTCTTAAGGAAAGAGTATGTCATAGAAATTAACATATAAAAATCTCATGGCAATCACTAATTACATTCTTTGGTGAGAAAAAAGGGAGGTCACAAACAACTCAGGTAGGTGCCACAGAAAATGCTGCGCTGAATGTTAGGATAAGGAGTGCTTTACCATACATCTGCTAATTAAAGGCAGAAGCCTGGAACTGTATCAGACAATACAAGGCTGATTTGCCCAGAAAGCTGTGCAAAAGAGGAGTATGCCAACATGGACAAGGAAGAGAAAAGCTCATGTCTTCCCCATGTTCTGTACAATGAGCTGTTAGATATTACTCTATTCAATTATTTTCTTTGTATACTCAAAAGCTAGTGTTCTAGCCGGAAAAATCAGGGAATTTAAAAGCCACAAGGAATCAATAAGGGACACTAATCTCTTATTACATAAAATCATTACAATTTAAATTAAATTATCCTGGCATTTACTAGAAGGATTTACAAACACAATCATAGACTGACCATCAGTAATATTTTGGACATATATGATTAACTGGCTAGGAGGCACTGTAGTAAGAGTCTGAATTTTTTTCATACATGTATAATACATATATGTGATATAAAATATATATAATCTTTATATAGAGAGATAGAGGGAAGGGAAAGAGGAGAGATATTTACATGTGTATCAGTAGATCCTAGATACTGTATCATATCCCCAATACTAAAATCATTTAACCCCAATAATAAAGCTATTTCAAAACTAAAAAGTGTAACAGTTTTTTTTTTAACTAATAAAAATTCTGATTAAAGCCACACAATACAAATCCCTTTCCTTGAGATCAGCCAAACTTCTAAACCTTAGGGAATCAGCTCAAGGTAAGATGAATTTGCTGAACACTTAAGGGGCTAAAATTTGAACCATCATTGTAAGGACTTGCTCTCAATGTAGATAGTGTGCTGAGTCCAAATGCCCTGAAAGGATCCTCCTTGGATGCAACTGGGATCAGTTGGTCTCACGGTTCTGTTCCAATTATAATCTCTACGAAATCAATTATAAGTCTTTAGTTAATACAGGATAACTGCTAAGTGACACAATTTCTGAGAAATTCTTCTAGGCTTCAGTCATGGCATGAGGTGGCAAGCTCTGGGAGGGTGGATGCATATGGTATCTTTAGGGAACCTCAAAGTCAGTTCAAGACACCAAAGATCAAGTTCTCAACATGAAGGGTATTTATTTGCCCCAGAGATGGCTGGGAGTAAGAGACAAAACCAGAGATATAGGACGAGATAGAAGGGGAAGGAACAAGGGGCAGGGGAAGGAGAATTTTTAGGGAGAGCAGAGGGGGAACAAAAAACTGCCTCTGGATAGAGAGGTGACAGACAGGACCCATACGCAAAAAACTGCCTCTGGATAGAGAGGTGACAGACATGACCCATATGCAAGTGGCAGTTTATAAAGGCAAGAGGGGAAACTCTGTGTCAGGATAGGTGTTTAATTTTAATTCAGCATGTTAATTAGGTGACTCAAAGGGAACTTTTGATTGCTGGACTTCTAGTATTTGGTCTCAGGAGGAAGAAGGTGCCAAATAAGGGAATGGCCCTTAGCTGCTTGCTTTAGGAATATAATATAATGGTTTTTATCAAGGCAGAGGGAATGAGGGAGAAGGGCAAGGCCCGCCACAGCCATGTTTGCCATGCTGGGGTGGGAAGAGCACCTTCAGCAGCCATCATTGTCAAAGATGGAGGAATTGCTCTCTAAACCCTAAGCTCTGATGTCAACACCATGATGTGGAAAGCTAGTGGAAAACAGGAACTGGATTTTCCAACATGAAGATTTATTTGCATTCTTTACTTTTGGCTACTTCCAGGGCCTTGCTGATTTGAAAGATTTGGAGAATCTGGACATTTGGCGAAGTCCTGAACTCATTTATAAAATACCATTTTCCTCACTTGATGCCACTATGTCAATTCCTGGCCTATTGGAATGCTTGAATGTGTTTTATAGATCTTTCTTTCTACAGGGTCCTGCATTGGCTTGATTGGCACTGTGTTCATGGCTTTCTGTTTTTGTCTCTATCTTACAGGTAAAGGTGGATTATTCAACTTACATTGGCATTTTAAATATATGACCATTCTGCAGTTTTCTCTCTCTCTCCATAGTGGTAGGAAAAAAGTGGCTTCAAAGGTTTAAGAAATGTATTACATTTTCATGGATAAATTATCTGAAAAGTGGTTAAAATAGAGGTTGTTAGCGGATGAAAATGTAAAAAATACCATATAATAACTCTCAGGTGTGAGTGTGTGTGTGCATGCATCTGTGAGTGTGTGTGCCCGTGTGTGTGTGTTGGTGTGTATGTGTCACATGTTGCCATGAATAGTTTCAGGTGCACAATGAAGCAGAATGGGATTTTTGCATAGGCTGCGGATCCCACTCTTAGTAATGCCCTAGCTTCTTTTATTTCCGAACCAGAAACTTCAGCTGTTTTTATAAAGAATTCCAGTGAACACTGAAGTGCTTTGCCAACACAGACATCAAAGGCCCCTGAGTGTACTTTTCCCCTGTTTCAGATTTTTTTTTTCTTTTTGCCTTCATGTCTGATATCAGCCAGGGAGAGTGATAGAGTGTAACGCCTCGCACCTTGAAGATTAAACACCTTCTCAGCTGGCTTTTCTGTTTCAACTTCATTTCCTCTACCTGATAGCAGAAGTACATTGCACTACACCAGGTCCACTCTTGCTTCTGTTTGAGCAATGAGATTAGTTTTCAAAAACATTTCTCTGCAAATAAGTGAGCTTGCCTTGTTTTTTAACATGAGCTTAGCTGCTGAATGAAGAGCTTTGTTGGACAGTGAGATGCGATTATAATAGAGTGTATAATAATAGTGCCAATCACAGATGGTAGGAAAACTGTTATTCTTAGACTGTTGTGTTGGTAAATCATGCTAGATTTCTGGTGGCTTAATCTAAAATTGCCACCTTGTCAGCGGGAGAAGACTACTTTTCAAGTTCTCAAGAAACAATGTTTCAGGAAGGACGTCCTACTCATCTTTCTGAGTAATAAGTAAGTTCTAGAAAGGATTCATCTCATCAAGGATCTACCCAGGGGGCTCCTTTATTTCTGCATCTAATCATGTATGGGTCAGGAAGCTATTGCATTCACTTGTATGTATAATGTTTCTTTATTTGTACAAAATATATCTTGTTTGGTTTGGATGGGGTTGATTTTGCCTTAATTTTCTTTCTGTTTTAATTGTATGCACATAAAGACCTAGAGGTTAGGAGGTAGGAACAGGCCCAGAAACTGGAAGCCATAAGTCAGCTAGAGGAGGAGAGAAAAGAACTTCAGAAAAATGGAAATGGAAAAATGGAAAAATTAATTAAAAAAAGAAAAATAAGGGAGGATGTTTCTAAATATTCCACAGCATGAATGAGAATTTTAGAACTGATTCTTTCTTCCAAGGTTCAGAAGTTCAAATTTCTTACATCTAAAACAGTGACTTCTCATCTTTTGGGTTCAAATTGTTCTGTCTCCTTTCATGCCTTTTCTTTACACACTCCCATTGGAATCCTATGGATTCCAACTCTGTATCTCTGATAGCAAAAGAAGTTGTGGTGTTCAAGGACTGCAAAGTTCATTTTAAGGTACACTCCTATGTGGTGTTGTCTGAATGAACATGTTTCCCCGAATGCACATTGTTGAAGTGCTAAGTCCTGGGAGATGGGCTCAGTCAGAGAAGTGCATTCTGCATCCTCACGTGGATGGCACCCATATAGAATGCCAGGCACAGGAACATGCACCTGCATCCCCAGCCCTACAAAGGCAGACAGAAGTATCTCTGCAGCTTTCTCTCCAGCCAGTCAAGCACGTGCACATGCATGCATATGCACACACACACACACACACACACACACACACACACACACACACACACACTCTACTACAAGCATCAAATACAACAACATCAGCACTAGTTAAGGACAACTGATGATGACCTCTGGTCTACACATATACCTGCAAACACGTGTTTCACACACATAATGTGACTCCCCAAGATAATGGCATATACCACTAGGAAGTGACTAAGTGATTGGGGTGGTGCTCATCAATAGGATTAGGTACACTTGTTAATGAGACTGAAAAGAGACACTTTGATCATCTAGTACATAAAGACACAATTAGAAAGTGCCACATATGAACCAACAAAGAGGCCCTCATTTAACAAAGAATCTATCAGTACCTTCATCCTTGGTTTCTAGACTGTAGAAATAAAGAAAGAAATTTCTGTTGCTTATAAGCTGCTTCGTTTATGGTGCTCTCTTGCGGCAGCACTCACAAACAAAGCCATTCTTAAGGGCTTCTTGAGAGATTAGGAATCAGAAAGCTAGAAATGGTAGCTTTACCAGTAAACGGATGCTAATATTTAAAAGAATCAACCGGAAAGTTTACAAGGACATGATTGTGAAATGCGATCTTAGAAAAATCATCAGATGATTTTGCTTAATCATAGCAATTTCAAGATAAAATGAGGCCCAGAGATATTAAAGATTGTGGCATATATTTTTTTCAATGGCCTATATTTGAGAGCCTGGTTTCCTGAATGCAAACCCTGAGATTTCTTGAATGGATTTTATATCTTCTGTAATATAACCATTCAGGACCAAATTATTTTGCAACACACATGGGGGTGGCGTCCAGGATATTGTTACAAACTAGATATATTTATAATTATAAATTCTCAATAGTAAGAAAGTAATGAAATAAAAAAAGCACTTTTTTCTATCAGTAAAGAATCTAGGAAAGGTTAACTTCGTGGAGAAAAGTAACACAAGATTGCTTATTTGGTATCATAATTTTAACTCTAAAACACTTCCATGTGTATTTTCTTCAATATTGTCACCCAACACCTGGGAAGTAGAAGACCTCAGCTGCCTTGGAATATGTGAAACCTTTAGCTCAAAATTTAAAGTTTCTTGTGCAAGTTAGGGTGCCCAGGAAGAGTTGAAGAGGGAGTAAGGAATGGATATGACTAAATACAGTGTCCACATGTGTGAAATTTTCAGAGAATTTAAAAAAATGTAAAATCTGCATGTAAGATTGCTGGGTTAGATTTCATGTGCAAGTCTTCTTTCCAATCCGAAGGGTTTCTTTCACTAGTTCGAGATTGTGCTTGGATGGTTACTTACAGTGCAGTACATATTGATGTGGATCTTTAAAGTCAATGGGCCTAAGAAGACTAGTCCCAAAATTATTCTGCAATTGAGGGATATTGATATCTAGTGATGATATAATGATATCAATAAGAGGATAAATTCTTCTGGAAGCTGTGAGGAACTGACTGTTTATTTGTCACAATTCTGCTGTTAAGAAGCAGGGAAATGAACAGCAGGAGAAGGCACCTGTCACCTAGTCCACACATGCATGAGCACACAAAATAAACAATAATAAATAAAAAGGTTTAAAAAGTACTTTTAATGAATTTTTAATTGAACATCATGTTAAAATCAAAGGTAATAAATTCACTGACTCTTAAGATTTTTCACTTCCTAGTTATTTTTATCACATCCTACAATTTTCTCTGCTATTGGGGCCCTTTAGGTCTTGTACTTCTGTGTTCTGGAAATTCTATCAAATTGTCTGCTGCAATGTTCTGTGTAGGTAGCTTGGAACTGATTTTAATGAAGGTATTTTTGTCAAGAAAGTCACAATTTCTGTAAATAATTTTATTTACTTTATCTAGGCTTAAAAATGATGAAAATATTAATCATGTTTATTAAATTTGGAATTGTGTTAGGCCTGTAGTAATTGCATTGCAAGTATATCAAACTATCGTACACTATTGGAAACTATTATTTTAAAAAACAAATTGTTCACACATTTAAAAATAAATGAAACGATCTTTGAAGAAAGAAATTGAAGAAGACACCAGAAAGTGGAAAGATCTCCCATGCTCTTGTGTAGGTAAAATTAACATAGTAAAATTGGCAATCTTACCAAAAGCAATCTACAGATTCAATGCAATACCCATCAAAATCTCAGCAAAATTCTTCACAGACCTTGAAAGAACGGTACTCAAGTTCATATGGGAAAAACAATCCTGTACAATAAAAGAACATCTGGAGGCATCACAATCCCTGACTTCAAACTCTACTACAGAGCTACAGTACTGAAAACATCCTGGTATTGGCATAAAAAGAGACAGGAATACTAAGGGAACTGAACTGAACACCCAGATATTAATCCACATAGCTTTGAACACCTGATTTTTGACAAAGAAGAAAAAATATAAAATGGAAAAAAAGAAGGCATATTTAACACATGGTGCTGGCAAAACTGGATATCAACATGTAGAAGAATTAAAATAGATCCGTATCTATCATCATGCACAAACTCAATTCCAAATGGATCAAAGACCTCAACATAAAACCAGCCACAGTGAACCTCATAGAAGAGAAAGTGGGTAGTACACTTGAACATATTGGCACAGGAGACCACTTCCTAAATATAACCCCAGTAGCACAGACACTGAGAGAAATAATTAATAAATGAAACCTCTTGAAACTGAAAAGCTTCTGTAAAGCAAAGGACATGGTCAACAAGACAAAATGGCAGCCTACAGAATGGGAAAAGATCTTCACTAACCCCACATCAGACAGAAGACTGATCTCTAAAATATACAAAGAACTCAAGAAACTGGTCACCCAAAAAACACATAATCCAATATAAAATGGAATACAGACCTAAACAGAGAACTCTCAACAGAGGAATCTAACATGGCTGAAAGAACATAAGGAAATGTTCAACATCCTTAGTCATCAGAGAAATGCAAATCAAAACAGTTCCGAGATTCCATCTTATACCAGTAGAATGGCCAAATCAAAAACACTGATGACAACTTATGCTGGAGAGGTTGTGGGGTAAAGGTAACACTTCTGCATTGCAGGTGAAAGTGAAGGCTGGTACAACCCCTTTGGATGTCAGCGTGACAATTTCTCAGAAAATTAGGAAACAAACCTTCCTCAAGACCCAGTAATACCACTTTTGGGTATATATCCAAAGGATGCTCAATCGTGCCACAGGGACTTGTGTTCAACCATGTTCATAGGAGTATTGTTTGTCATAGCAAGAACCTGGAAACAATATAAATACCTCTTGACCGAAGAATGGATAAGGAAAATGTGGTACATTTACACAATGAAGTACTATACAGCAGAAAAATAATGACATCTTGAAATTTTCTGGCAAATGGATGGAGCTAGAAAACATCATATTGAGTGAGGTAACCCAGATCCAGAAAGACAATTATCGCATGTACTCACTCTTAAGTAGTTTTTAAACATAAAGCAAAGAAAATCAGCCTACAAATCACAATCCCAGAGAATGTAGACAACAATGAGGACCCTAAGAGAGACATACATGGATCTAATCTACCTGGGAAGTAGAAAAAGACAAGATCTTCTGAGTAAATTGGAAGCATGGGGTCCATGGGAGAGGGTTGAAGGGGAGGGGAGAGGCAGGGAGAAGAACAGAGAAAAATGTAGAGCTCAATTAAATCAATAAAATAATAGATGTAATGGTTATATCCTTGTTGGTTTTCTTTAGTTTTACCCTATTATGTAAGAGAGAATATCAAAACCATATATATACATTAGAATCACATTCATTTGCCGATGACATAAATTCTTTTTAATGAACCGGAGTATAATCAAGCATCTAAACATAATGTGATGTTGTGATACAATTGATAGAATTAGGCCTTATTTTAAAAACTAACAGTGAACGTTATAAGAAATAGAAAGTCATGGTGGTAATTTATATAAAATTTACAATGAAGATAATTTTAAATGTTAATAAATTCCTTGTTAATTGAATACTGCACGTTTCTAAAGCAGTACTGTTTATAATAAAGTACAATGACCAAACACTTATCCCAGATACCACAGACAAGAAGGCTTGCTTTGTTGGAAGATGTTCACTTGTGCTGAAAGTATAGCAAGAAATCCTGTGTATCCCTTTGCAATTCTCTTTGAACAGGAGCTCTGAGTGTGTATATAATAATAATTGTAATTTTATATAATGTACTCCTGACCTTTTTCTCTATTGATTTGTGAAAGAACCTTTTCCACATACAGGACCTCAACATCAAATGTCAGAAAATGTTTCATGTTGTATATAACGTCATTAGTTTATACGGACAAATAGAAAATAGAAAGCTTTCCTTAGCTGTAGGTTATCTCATGGTCCTGGCCTTATATTCCATGTGAATCTTCTCTGTTTCCTTTGTTCGGATTCTTCTATCTGGGACTAAGCCCCATTATTCTGGTGTACATGGGTATTACAAGGCTTTACCTCAGTGGGGACCTTCCCAGAATTAGTCACAATTTGCTTCGTTTACTCTGTTCTTTTGGAGTTCTGTCCCATTATACCACTGCTATAATACTCACCAGTGAGTTAAGGCCATTCCTGTCCTAGGCAGTACACACTCACATTATGGAACATTCATTTTCTGGTCGTGATTTAACCCCATTTGCTAATTCAAGGGTCAGGATATGACATAATGACTGAGATGTGAATATGTGAATAAATGTTTTGATTTTTTGGTTGACTTTCTTTCTATACAAACTCATTCACATCTTTTCCAAAATCTTGGAGGCTAAGTTAATCACCTAATTATAAGCTGCTTTGATAAACTTTGAAATGAAAATAAATTTATACAAAATCAGAAATTGCATACTGAGTATCAAACACGTTTATGGTAAAACTATTTTGGCTTTTAGAGCTGACTTACTTTGTCATCCATGTATGCACCATTGACTTTTATTTGGGGTTTAGCTTGTACTGCAGTTAATCAAACTTAAGTTATATTTCTAAAGGACTTGATGAGACAGCATATTGTTCAAAGAGAAAAAGAAATCATGAGATATCATGGTCTTTTGATTTCCAGTTAAAGGGTATAGGTTAGCTAGAGGTCAGCTGGATGAAGGGACATTCCTAAAGTCCCTTCATCCAGCTGATGAACTGGAGAATTGTATTGAGAATATATTCCACCTTTTAAACCTTCCATGATGGCTATAATCATTTAATAATGATAAATGGAGAAATAAATATGCTATAATTTTTAATATGTGAAATAATCAAGTAGGTATGAGAGATAGAGAAAGAGAGTGTAAAGGGGCTTTGTAGTCATGAATCTTGATTTCCAAACCAAGTATTGTGTGCTTGGTAACCAATTCATCTCTTTTAACCTCAATTTAATTATCCATAGAACTAGAGATAATATCTAGCATACTCATAATACATATAAAATACTTAATGCTACATACATATTTCTAATGATGCAAAATGTTAGGACGGCAGTTTAAATAGCCATTTCCTTTGGGAAACCCTTTATTTCATGGGCTATAGATTAATATTCTTTATTGTTTTCCTAAAATGATATCTTATTAAAATATTCCAAAAACTACAAGAGATTTAGTTACATAGAAGTTGTTGAGTTTTCGTGGTTTCTCAAATAAATTTTTGCTGTTCAAAATGTGTGAAATGGAAATTACTGAACCACATTGGGAATTCTTTAATCATTTTCACTTAGAGAGTATGAACTGGAAATGTGATGTTGTGATAGATCATTAAGCACTCAGGACAGAGCATCAGTTGTCAATGGAAGGTTCTAGTACAACTCTACTATAGTCTATCATGGTGTATGATTTTATTTTAAGTGAAGCCAAATATACTGCAGTTTATATGCATGTGTTATGGGAACTGACTTCCATCTGATGAAATATCGTTTGTAGGTATATTTGTAGCCATTCGTTTTATTCCTGGTTTTTCAAGACACGGTTTCTCTGTACTTTTGGAGCCTATTCTGGAACTAGCTCTTGTAGACCAGGATAGCCTCAAACTTAAAGAGATCTGCCTGCTTCTGTCTCCAGAGTGCTGGGATTAAAGGCATGTGCCATCACTGCCTGGCTTTGTAGCCATTCTTAAAAGATAAACTTTTGCATTGAAAAATTGTTCTGCATTATAAAAGGATAACAGATTATATAATATTAGGTTTCTCCAGAATTTATTTTAATTGATATTGTTAATTAATTGTAAATGAGAAGCAAATGCAAAGACTAAGAAAATTAAATCTCACCTATCTTATCTAGTGAACCTTTCTCTGGTTCCTAGCATAGTAATGATGTCCATCCCTACACTATTTAACTTCAATGGTCTAGTACTTATGGGAATGCTGTTTGGGAATTTATAAATTTGGGGAAATTTTTAATATGGAGAATTATTTTTATTATTAGGGAATTAATATCAATGAATATTACAAATGCTGAGGAGCCCCATAGAGTGATTTTTGAGGCAGTGTTTTCCCCCTCACAGCATAATGTTTTATATAAATGTGTTTGCTAAACAAGTTTGTAGGAACTTTTCCTTTTTAGATGATCATTTCAGCTGGAAGCAAGGAGAAAACCGAAATTGCATTCAAGAAAGTACTGAGAGAGTAGATGTGGGATGAAAGACTTGGGTTTAAGCCCTTGTTCTACAATTTTATACCCAGGTAATATTGAGTGAATTATATCATCTTTCCAAGTTTTGGTTTCCTTTTCGATGATAGCATAAAATATCTAATATTTATCTGTAGAATTTATAAATATAATGTATGCTAGTATAAATGAAATAATACTTAAAAAGAATAAATAATACTTATGGTTGAAATTGTCCGTTCATAAATATATTGATTTAATGTGCATACATTAGGGGACCAACTACATGATTTCTTATTTCATGATGAATTAGATTTAGAAAAAAAGATTTAGAGATCTTTTGGGAGTTTATCAGAATGATCCCCAAATAAAACGTGAACTGTGTTGACTACTGGTACAATAGTACTTGGTTATTATAGTCTATCAAGAAATGATTAAACAGAGGTGACATTTCTCTAAATAAAAAAGTAGGACATCATATCCTAAGCTTTGTCAAAATTTTCTTAGATCTCTCTAAGTTTCTACTTAACTTTTTTATTTGGTATTAGATAACTAGTTATTTATTTACTATAAGTCTTTCCTATATATCCTAGATGTTTAGAACTCTAATTTTTGCTTTTTTTTGAGAACTTGTGCTTTTAAGCAATTGAATGTCTGAGCTTGGTACAAATTATACATATCTGTGCTATACTACATAAATTATGCATAATTGTTATAAAATAGGAATAACATTTATTAATATGTAGAGTATTGCATGAACTTAAAATTATGTTCCCATTTTTCCAGTGTGTGAATAATAAACTTTAGAACCAAATCTTCACCTTGACATTTTTGACCAGTATTATTGAACAGAATCAATGTGAATGGCTACATGAAAGTCCCTGTGCCAGTATATAAACTCAGGGTTTCTGGATGTCCCTCTCGTCTTCTGACTCCCTGAACGGCATAGTCTGAGGAGATGATGAACTAATTTTTCCAATCAATCCAATTATACCTGGATGGGTTTTCTAAAAAAGGAGAGCATCCACAACCATCTCTGAAACCTCTTAATTGTGACCACCCACAGTGTTCTCCTAGAAAATTCCAAATCTGATACCAGTCAAAACAATGAATACAAGTTAAATGAGTTTAAGAAAGACCTTTTGAAAACTGAAAACAATTCTTTAGGCAGTCTTTCACTTGTACTTTCTCAGCAAATATATTTGTTTTAGCATCATGATAATTCAGCATCAGTATGGTACAATCAGTGACATAATGGTAATATAAAAGGTTTCCAGCATAACACCTTGTACAAATAAATTGTAACATGAGGGCCGGCTTGTTGGGATTTATGTCCTGCCCAGTTCCCACAGCCGTTTAGCCCCAAAGAAAATCACACAGAGGTCTCCATAAGATTATAAACTGGTTGGCCCATTAGCTCAGGCTTCTTATTAGCTCTTGTAGCTTATATTAACCCATTATTCTTATCTATGTTAGCCACATGGCTCAGTACCTTTTTCATAAATCTTGAAAGTACAGATAAATCTTAAAAGTATAGGTAAATCTTTCAGTGTTCCAGGACTCAGCAGACAGCAACTTTGAGACACAACATACAGTGTCTAAGGATTATATTTCATGGGAGGCAGCTATTCACTCTAAGTAAGAAATAATCAACTTAATTAATAATGCATACAGTTCTTGAAAAAATTTCATCATTCTTATTTGTTCACTTTCTTCTCTCAGAGAGATCAAGATTACAGCTTAAATGTTGTCTCCTTGGAGATGCTCAGGGCATACCCTAGTCCATCCTTGTGTTCATATTTAACACACAAGCGATACAGGGACACGCTCAGGTTTGCATCATTGTTAGTGATTGTGTCTTTACTATCCTCATGAAGTTTTGCACCCAGAAAATTAATGACTCATTTACATTGTTTTTGTGTGGTGCTTTTCAGTCTAGTTCACTGATTATTGGTTCCAGATGTAAGGACAGATTAGTAATGGATTGAAGAGTATAGATTTTGATGGTCGTTTCCAAATATGAGAACTGTCATTTGATTAGTAAAGAGGAACTAGAGCTCAATGACGTTCAGCACCTTAATTTTGGATTTCACAAAGGTTTTTATCCCTAGCATTCACTTTTATTTTTTATTTGCTTTTTTTGCTGACTATCTCAAGTAATCCTGTTCATCCTGCCAAAGGCACTGGCCTATGCAATCCCTCTGCTCTTCTTTAGCTTGCCTGCTCTGATTTATCATCACTTTGCTTGTCTCCTCTTCCTTCTTTGACTTGACCCTTTCTGCTTATTTTATGAAATGTTCCTCATGTGTCTCTGTTTCCTCCACTGCGTTTGCAAGTTGCAGCTCCTACATCCCCATTAAAGTCCTATTTCCCAGTTGTCACCTGCTGTCTACTAAATCTTCCCTTCATTAGTGGGTCATTGGTAATATGCGTTGTTCTCTTCTTCAAAGAGCCACTCGGATGCACATTATTCTGTATCTGAGACTCTCTTAAGTTTCTCCTGGTCTGGAGAATAGAGGACTGTTTACTCTTGGTCAAAGGGCACGAAGTCCTGTGATCATCACTTGTTGATGGCTTAGCTAAGGATTGCTTATGGCTAGAATAAGGAGTGGGCTAGTGTTCAAGGGATCAGGATTTGGATTGCAGTCAGGGACAATGTGTGTGGCAGTGTAAACAATGAAGGAAGAAAAGAAAGAAACACTGCAGATGTGTAGTCCCTGGGATAATTAGGTTTGTGCTAGTACTGATGGGCACATTGTTGAATCTAATGGGCTTGGGGGTGTGTGTCATAACTGCTGCCAATCCCATCATTCAAGTATGTTGTGTGTTCTTGCCAAACCAATTCACCACACTTGCTTCTTCCCTCACCAACTCTCCCCTTCTAAAATCCTTTTGGGAACTCCAGTTAATGTTCTCTGCACACCTCAGCTGCTCAACTACCTCAGCCAACACCAATGACAGCCCCCACTTCCCTCTGAAACAGCTGTATTTCTCTTTCCTAGTCATACTTTATGCATATATTCCTCTGGTATTTTCTCACTGAGGGTCAGTCCTGCTTTCCTAGAAGGATTTGCATCATGGGTACAATCCAAGTCATAATCCCCCAAATTTTCAGTGCCCTTGTTCAAACAGCTTAAACTTCATGCAGATCCTACAGATTTAATTCTATTAACATTCTTTGACAGTAAAAATTCATATAAGTTGTGCATATTGAACATAGTGGTGTATACCTGTATGTTCTAGTGTTTGAGTGGCTGAGGCAGGAGGGTTATAAGTTTGAGGCCATCTTGAGCTACATCGTCTCAAGAAACATGGTATATATTAATTATTAGGTAATAGCCTTCTGATTTAAGTGTGCCTTGTATGTTTAAATCAGACTAAATCTATCGCTACAAACATTTATCTTGTCTTCATAATCAAAACTTAATTTTTTGAGTATTTTAGAATATATAGTACAGTTTTTGCTTATTTTATTACAAATATTTAATAATAGCATGCAAAATTCCTTATTAATATTTAACTCTAATGACTTACCCTTTGGAAAAACTTTTCCTATCCTCTCTTCTTCCTATTCTTCTTAACCCTTTGTTACTACTATTCTCTCAACTTCCATGAAGTCAACTTTTTTAGAATCCACAAATGATTAGGATAATGATACTTATCTCTTTATACCTATTTTCTTTAATTTACTATAATGATTTCTAGCTTCATCCATTTGACCAAACACTACCATATTTTACTTTTGATTATTTCTGAGTACTATTCCATTATACATGTGTGTCACATTTTCTTTTTCCGTGCACCAGTTGATAAAACATTCACTGTTTCATTTTTGACTATTATAAATACTACAAGGAGTATGGGAAAGCTCATATCTCTTTGACAACCTGGTTTGATTTGCTTTGGACATATACCTGACAGAGGGATAGTTGATCATACGGTAGTTCTAGTTTCATTTTTTCTGATGACACCATACTGTAACCCATAACAGATGTACTACTGTACATACCTCCCAACAGTACACAAAGGTTGGGTTTTTAATCCTCTTTAACCCTTTTGTGTTGTTTGATAAAAGTATGTTGGTATAATATCTCATTGTTATTTGTATTTGCATTTTTCTGGTGGCAAATAATTTCAAACATGTTAATGCATTTATCTGTCACTGATCCTTTGAAAAATATATATTTAGGTTCTTAACAACTGTTAATAAGTGCTTTTTTTCTAATTAGTTTGGAGTGTTTCCTGGACTATCAAACCCTTATCTGGAGTTCTCTTTTCAGGGATTTTTTTTCCTTCTGTTCATTATCCCTAAATGATATTCATGCTCCTTTCAGTCCAGAAGCTGTTAGATTTAGCATAATCCAATTTGTCTATGGTTTAGTTTGATTTCAGATGTATTTTGAGCCTTAGACAAGAAATTCTTGACCCTTCTTTCTTATGTTCTGAAATATGAATCCTATTTTCTTCTGGGAGTTCCATAATATCAGGTCATACATTAAAGTCTTCAAACTCTTTTGAATTAATATTATGTGGAGTGAGAGATCTAGTTTCATTCTGCTAAGTATGAAGATGACCCAATTTCCTGGCATCATTTATTTATTTAAAGGGTTATCCCTTCTCTAACATATGATCTTAGCGCCTTTGTCAAAGACAACTGAGCTATAGCTCCATGGTTTGTTTCTAGGATCTCTATTATGTGCCATTCACTGTGCTTCTTTCATGCTGCTGTGATTGCTAGTTTTGAATATATGTCCTAATTTTCTCAAGGTTGCTTTTATTTTTCCTGTTTTTTTTCTTATTATTTTTGCCATAATATTATATGGGCATAGTTCTACACAAATTTTATGAGATCATGTTTTCTAATTCTATGAAGAATATTATTAGTGTTATAATAGTGAGTATAATAAATGTATAGAGAAATTAGTAATAAAAGCCTTATAACATTGTTGACTTTTCTGGTACATGATAATGGGGCATGTTTCTGTTTTTAGTGTCCTTTATTTTATATCAATTTTAAAATCATTTTTATGGTGGAAATATTTCATGCCATTCATTAAATTGATTTCTAGGTGAATTTTTGCAACTATTGAAAATGAATTTCTGAAATCTTTATCAAAAACTTCTCTTCTTATAAAACACTCAGCTTTAAGTGGGATTTCTTTATCAAACCCTCCTTCTAATACCAGGAATATGATGAAGAAGAGTTGGAAAGATTTTGAAAGTCAGAGGTGGTAGACTCCAAGGAAACAGTGATTTTCAGATACAAGGCACTCACAGAGACTGTGACAGCATGTATGAGACTTTAGTTCAAGAGAGACAAAGTTGTAGCACTAAAAATGGGAGGTGGGCACCAAATCCCGCCCCCTCTTTCAACCTATACCTGCTGGGAGCCAAAAAAAACAATTTCGTTCAACGTCTTAGCTTCTGTTATAGCAACCACACTCCAAACCATGCCTTATGCTCAGGAGTAGTTGGCCAACACGAAAAGATTCCATGTTTTTCTGTTTTTTTCTTTTTTGCTGTTGTTGTTTTTTTGTTTTCTGTATTATTTCTTCTTTCTTTTTGAGAGGAGGATAAAGAACATGAAAGTGGGTGAGTAGGGAAGGTATCTGGGAAAAAATGAAAGAATATGATCAAAATACACTGTATAAAAGTGTGGTTTGAAAACAAACAAAAACTATTCAGCATTGCTTTGGTAGCAAAATCAGACAATGACATCACAAAACAAAAAAAGAAAGCTACAAGTAAATGTCATTGATGGAAATAGTTGCAAAAATTCTCAAAAAAAATAGAAAACTAAATAGAACAGCATAAAAATGAATGTTTATCACCATCAAAAGGATACATTCCAGGTATGATCTCAGTAATCTCAGTATTCTCTTACACACACACACACACACACACACACACACACACACACACACACACACACACCAACCCTATCTCATCATCATCATTCTCTCTCTCTCTTTGTCTCTCTCCACACCTCTATACCAATGGATGCATCCTAATGTACAATAGAATGTGTAGAATTTAATAAATGTGATATATCATATCAACAGAATTTTCAAAGCAACAACCAAGGTCAGTAGATGCAAAAAGACACTTGATAAAATTAAATATCCACTGACATTGATGGTAGAAATTCTAGATAAATTATATATAAGTTGAACATACTTCAACATAATACATGTCAAAAATAGCAAATCCTCAGTTGATAACATTGTATCAGGAACAAAATTGAAACCTTCCTTTTAATATATGGGACTGGGAAAATATGTCTGTTTTTGCTAGCATTACTCAACTTATTACCTGAAGTTCTAGACGGTAGTTATCAGATAAAGAAATAAAACGGGGCTGGGGGAATTCAGTTATCACTATTTACAGATGTAGAAAGCATCTAAGTTTCCAGAAAAAAATGAAATGGAGAACATAATTGAGCACATGTTTTTGTGGTATGATTGAGCATTGTTTGTTATAGCCAGAACCTGGAAACAACCTAAATGCTCCTCAACCAAAGAATGGATAAGGAAAATGTGGTACATTTACACAATGGAGTACTACACAGCAGAAAAAAATGACATCCTGAAATTTGCAGGCAAATGGATGGTTATAGAAAACATCATACTGAGTAAAGTAACCCAGACCCAGAAAGACAAATATCATATGTACTCACTTATAAGTAGCTTTTAGACATAAAGCAAAGAAAACCTGCCTGCAATCCCAGAGAACCTAGACAACAACGATGTTCCTAAGAGAGACATATATGCATCTAATCTACATGGGAAGTAGAAAAAGACAAGCTCTCCTGAGCAAATTGGGAGCATGGTGACTATGGGAGAGGGTAGAAGGGAAGGGGAGAGGAAGGGAGGGGAACAGAGAAAAATGTATAGCTCATTAAAATCAATAAAAAATTAAAAATAAAATAAAATAAGGAAGAGAACAAACAAATGAATCCATCACATTGTCAGGATATATAGTTAACATGTGCAAATTGGCAATATTATCATATACCATTATTTAACTATCTTTATGGAAACTATCCATATCTTCTACCCAGGTGTACATGAACATTATATTTTAAAATCTAGAATCTCGTGTACCTTCAACTTGCTACAAACTGCAATATAGCTGAGAATGACCCGGACCTTCATGTCTTCTGGCCTCCACCTTTTGAGTGCTGGATTTCAGGGGTACCCCACCATGCTCAATCTATAAATTACTGAAGATGGAGGCCAGGGTTTCTGTATATAGCCGAACTCATTTTTCAAAAGAGCTACATTCTCAGCCCAAATGTTAACTATGATTATCAAATAATTTCACTTAATAATAATAATCTATTATAGAAACAATCTTAGTACTTCTACTGACTTGTGCATACAGCAGTGTTACAGACATCAGCTGTCTTAGAAGAATATAATATTTCATTGGTAAGGGATTGGTATTCTTTTGCATCTTTCTCATAAAATATGTGATAAAAATTACATTCTTCTATGGCTGTCTCTCCTGATGAACTAACTGTCTTCTTCAGTGCCATGAATGTTTCTCTTTCAAAGAAAACTCTAGGTACAGGAAAAATCAGTCCCTGTAGCTTGGGCCATTCACTTCTTTCTAGGAGATGTCCATATGTGTGCAAATGTCATTTGTTTTTGTTCTGCCCTATAATTTCCTTGAAAGCTTTTGGAACAGTAGTTTTAAAGCCAAAAGAAACTGGATATTTCAAGTAACCTACTGAATAGTTGTTAGAAACAACTTATTATTTGTGTCTGCAATAGACACATAAGTAGCCATCCTTTCTGGAATGTATCTGTCCTCCTCAGAAAACCTGTTTCACCTGCCATGCCAGAATGTGTACCACAGCATGTCACAGGTTGGCAGATACAGATTGATACCAGTATACTAAGATAGGCCTGCCATACCCTCTTGTAACGGAAAGAGGGCCTGCTTGTTTGTCCCAACAGCCCAGTTCCTGGCTGCCCTGCTAGCTAAGCCCAGAAATAACCTCACAGAAATTGTATTAATTAAATCACTGCTTGGCCCATTAGCTCTAGTTTCTTATTGGCGAATTCTTACATCTTAATTTAATCCATTTCTATTAATCTGTGTACCGCCACGTGGTAGTGGCTTACCTGGTAAAATTCCCAGCGTCTGTCTCCAGTGGATCCATGGTGTCTCTCTGACTCTGCCTTCTTCCTCCCAGCATTCCATTTAATTTTCCCCACCTACCTAAGTTCTGCCCTATCAAGGGCCCAAAGCAGTTTTTTTTTTTATTAACCAATGAAAACAACACAAAAACAGAAGGACCTCCTACAGCATCCTCCTTTCTGTAATTTGGAGGAGTGAAGCAGGAACACTTCTTGTCAACATTTCAAATTTTAAAGGATGATAAGCTAGAAATGGAAGTAGCAGTCACTCAAGCCTATGCAAAATGGTGAACTACACCTCACAGGGAGAAATGAGAGGCATGTGGAAGGCATGAGTGTTAGGATATTGTAGCATGATGGTCAGAGGCAAAGACAAAGTGTGACATAGACAGAGAGACAAACTGGCAGAGAAACATAGGAACAGGAGGAAGTCTGAGGGAGAGAAGTGGGCAGAGGAAGGCACAGAAAGGAGGAGGAGAAATAGTACTCCTCTCTGGCCTTTGATTCAAAGACATATCAGAAGATGAATGGATTCAAGGCTTGTATAAACATGATTCTTCTTTCAAATGGACCCTACATGCACCCCTAGTGTATCTAACTCAGAAGAACTTACATCCTATCTGTTCTATGTTCTTGCTGTGAATTTAGACTTCACAAATTCTGAGTATTTGACAAGTTGCCAAGCCTCATTACCAGTTATTATCATATAAAATCAACAATAAAGACATTTTGCTGAATAATATTAAAACATTATCAAGATTTGTGATTTGTAGCATTTAATTAAATCCACTAGTTGGTTCAAATTATTCATCAGGTTTTAAAAGAATTGTTTAATAATTAGAATTATCCACAATGATAATGATCTAAACAATGGTTATTACTTGCAAAACATCTATATGAAATATATATACCCCATGAAATCAATCTTAGGGATATGTTTAAAAACTAAATATGTAAATCAAATGTACATAATATTATTTATTACATTGTTATGCAAACTTAATGCTTTAAATTTCAATTCCATTAGTTTTGTAATTTTGCTTATAAAGTTGCTCATGCATTTTAGTTATATGATACTTGTAAGACTTTATACTTACTTTTAATATTATTCTATGTACAGATAATATTATAAAAACAATTTAAATGTTATTTGGTTCTTGAATATATTTTACTAAGAAGTTTTATTTGTTATTCAAATTTGAGGACTATTGAATTGAGCACTCTGTTTTTTAGATTAAATGACAGCTTGTTCTTGAATCATTTAATTAAAAAATTGTTCTATTTTCAAATTGGCCTAATGTATTTAATGTTTTCTTATTCTGTGGCATGCTTTTTGAGGGTAAAACAAATTTTTATTATTTTTTTGAATAGTTAAATGGTCTCCACCCCCTCCCTCTACTTCTCTCCCCCCTTCCCTCCCTCTATCTTTCTTCTTCCTTGTCTCTTTGTATCACTTTCTGACCTCTCTGCATTATTTCAGTAGATTTCAGGTATTTTTCTCTAAAATATCCAGAGGTAGTTCACCAGTGCTACTGGTCTGATAGTCAATGAGGGCTGATAGTCTCTGAGATCAGTAAGATAGCCATTGTAGTGTTAGAACAGAGAGCTGGACAGTTTCTTTTTGTTGTTTCTCACTGCCCACCAGAGTTGCCTCTCTCTTAGAGATATTGTAGAAGGGTTCACAGGATAGCATGCACATTAAAACTATAACAACTATAAGTAAAATAATTTATTTTATTAAACTGAAAGCATCAATTATATATTTTTAATTCATGTTACTGCTGGGTTTTGTAGAAAACTGATATAAATAGCACAAATAACAACTAAGTATAAGGCAAAATATAGAAGAATCCCAATAATACTTAGCGTTTCAACCCTTCAAAAGCCAACTGATAAATATTAATTAAAAAGTATATTAACAGCAGGAGAAAATGTCTGGATAATAGTACTGGAGCTATGGTGTAGGAGGTCCTTCTACATTTGTATTGCTTTCATTGGTTAAATAAAGAAAACTGCCTTGGCCTTTTAATAGGGCAGAAATCAGGTAGGCAGAGTAGACAGAACAGAATGCTTGGAGAGAGAAGGTAGTGTGGCAGACGCCATGTTTCTCCTGCCCAGGACTGATGCTGGTTAAAAGCTTTCCCGGTAAGCCATGACCTCGTCGTAAACACAGATTAATAGAAATGGGTTAGATCAAGAGTTCGAGTTGGCCAATAAGAGGCTAGAACTAATGGGCCAGTCAGTAATTAAATGAATACAGTTTCTGTGTAATTATTTTGGGGGTTAAGCTAGCTGGGCACCAAAAATGCCGGGGAAGCTGGGTGGCCAGGACCAAAAACAGGCCCGTGCCTCTTACTACAGAGCTACAAATATGACTTAACTTTCCATGTTTATTGATGACAAGTATAATGTCACTGAAGAATTTTTTTTAAAGATTTATTTATTTATTATGTATACAGCATTCTGTCTGGATGTATGCCTGAAGACCAGAAGAGGGAGCCAGATCTCATTATAGATGGTTGTGAGCCATCATATGGTTGCTGGGAATTGAACTCAGGACTACTGGAAGAACAGCCAATGTACTTAACCTCTGCGCCATCTCTCCAGCCCCTGAAGAAATGGTTTCAGTGCTAAAGAAAAACACCTCAATCAAGAGATTATATGTAACATTAAAATCAGCTTTACAGAGATTTTCTTTGTCCATCAAAAACAGGTATGGTATAGTTATTAATGGTGACCTGGTGATAGTACGTCAAAAAAAAGAGAACAAAATGAATACAAGGCAATACATGTTTCAATTAAATATTGCAAACAAATGTTTTAATGAAGTATCATTGCAAAGTGCATTAGGAAAACATACGAAAGAAAATATTAGACCTGGGTCACTCAAATCATAATTGGGTCTATTTTATTTTAGCAGGGATTTTTTTTAGGGATTAAATTAATCTTCAGGAATCCCTTAAGTGCTCATAATGACTATGGCATCATTTCCTTTTGGAACTAAGATGGATAAATCAAGGCCAAATATTAAAACTCTTCTTTGATTTGTTATTAAATATAGTTATCAAACCATTTATGGTATCACGAAATTTATTTGTACCAGAACTTGATGAATTACAGGGCTAACATTTTTGATGGAGTTAACTGTTCATTTAAATGACTTAAACATGCGTCTTAAGGTGAAAACTAATGATAAATCAATGTCTTCAATCATAATACCATTCCACATAAAACTTGAATACTTGAATTATGATAAGCTCAAATTTAGAAAAATAATTTTATACATTTTGACGTGTTGTTTAAACACAGTTTTGTGAACAAGGGAAAAACATTGCTGTGCTTTTAAAGCCTGAAGTAAAAATTTGAAAACAGCTTTCAAGATTTGTGAAAAAAAAAATGTATCTATTAGTAACTCCATTTTCTGTTGGTAGATACATTGTCTGCTAATTTTCAAATTGAGTTTTAGAGATATAGTTCAATGTTTAACTTACAGAGGCCTTTGGTCATGTCTTCTTACTAGACTTCCTCATACCCTGGTTTCCAGTCACTCAGGCTTTACCATGAGGCCGCACAACTAAGCCTTATTCTCGCCATCACTTTTTGGCAGCACCTACATCTATGAGTAACTGTTTTCAAGAATGAAGAACATCAAGAGTGAAATTAGAAGATTAACATCTGATGAGCAACTTGAGAACTTACTGAGAATTTCAATCACTTCCATAAGCCAAGTATTGATACGTTAGTTTCTCAAATATCCCATATAACCCAATAGTCTTATGTTGCTCTTTTTTTTTTTTTTTTTTTTTTTTTAGTAATAAAGATGTGGAAAATCAATGAAATGTTTCTTAGTCATATTTGCTTTTCATGTTTATTGATATCCCAGGACATGATAAATGATTTTTAGGAGAACTCTAAACAGCAACAGCACACAATCAGGACTATTACATGAGGAGGATTTTTTAGTTTGTATGTTTTGGTAAAAACCACAAAACCTAAACAGATTTGTTTTTGCTTACCATTTCTCATTAGCATTTATGTAATTTAATATGTACACTAAGGTAATTGCTTTTTGTTCAACATACTACCAAGAAGCTACAAAGTTGGATAACTTGAACTAGACTGTGCTGGTTGCTCAACGGGTAGGGTCGGTGACTCTCAGATGGGTTCTTTGTCATTTTTGCTAATAGTAAGAGTGAATTTCCCTTGAGAATGTAGTAGGGGGTGAAAGACTGTGTGTGTGACTAGACACTGGGCATACAGAATAATATTCTGCTAATAGAAGGCTACTTGGAGCTCTAGCCCTGCTGTGCTCAGCTTGACGTATTCCATCATACTTTACATGTTCAATTCAATACTACTGTATGTCTATACATTTAGGATTTGGTTGACTGGTTAACATTCGGTTCTGGTTGAACAACAAAGGTCACATAAAACCCTGTTTGTCATACTCAGGCATGGCTTAAGTATGCCAGCATCCAGGAGCAAACCCGAAACAATTGGACAAATGGAAGACAGGTGCTTGTCAAGTGAAGTTTGAATTTTATCTGAAGCAGTAGGATCTGTATTGCTTTAGAAAAGAATGTTGGAGTCTATAAAGGGTGCCTGTGTTTGCCACAGAGTTCAAGAACCATCATAATTTATGAACCTTAAATGTTGGGCCATCCTATATCACAACCCAGACCTATTGTAAGCTTTTCTTGATCTGGGAAACACCCAAAACCAGCGTTTTTGTGGTTATCTGTGAACTGGGTAATGGTAATGTTACTAACTGCACTGTAACCTATTCCAAAATATGAAGACATGCCAAATATGGCATTTCATTCACCATGGTGATCAATTATAGGCACAATTAATTGTCGGTCACTTTATAGGGCAGATTCCCTAGAATATTTTCACATGGCAGAATTCCAAAGTATTGTGGCCTTTCTCTCTTATTTGTGATTGCATATGTCTTAATAAGCCAAGGTAGGTATATTTGTGACCTGTGTGTCAGGTACAGTGACCATGACTTCAATATGATAGGTGAAAGCAATTGTGGTAAGTTTTATGTCAATTTGACACAAGTTAGAATTATATGGGAAGAGAGAACCTTCACTGAGAAAATATCCCAACAGACTGTCCCATGAGCAAGCCAATGGGGCCATTTAATTGATCAATAACTGATGTGGGATCAATAACTATTAGTTGTACAACTCCTGAGATGGTGGCCCAGTGTGCCAGAAGAAAGGCAGCCTGAGAAAGCAATAATAAGCAAGCCAGTAAGCTGCATTTTTCCATGGCCTTTGCATCAGTTCCTGCCTTGATTACCTTCACTGTTGAAGGAGGATGCTCATTTGTTTCCTAGCTACCCAGACCGGAAATAATCACACTGAAACTAAATTAATTGCAACACTGCTTGGCCAATGACTTTAGCATATCCCTTTGATAGCTCTTACATCTTAAATTAATCCATTTCTATTAATCTGTGTCTTTCCATGTGGTTGTGGCCTGCCAGTAAGGTTCTGTCCAGTGTCCGGCATCTGTCTCCTGTGGCAGGTACATGGCTTCTCTTTGACTCTGCCTACTCTCTCTCTACATCTATCTGCTTGGAATTTCTGCTTTGCCCTATTCTGTGCTGCTAAAGTCCCAAGGCAGATTTTTTTTATTAACCAGTGTTATTCACACCATACAGAGGGTAATCCCACATCATCTCCCTTTTTCTGGCTTAAAAATGAAGGTTTTAACTTTAACACAGCAAGATTACATGCAAGAAAACCATTATCAACTAAGAATTACAGTTACAATATTTAGTTCATTTTCATTTGGCAAATTAAGGAAAATGCTCTATCATCTATCCTACCTTTGTGAGCCTAAAGCTTTATATCTAATTTATCTTTTATCATAACTATAACTATCTATTCTTCAACTCCATCAAAGACCCCAGAAGGATATATTATTACCTAAATTAACAGGAAGTGCATTTTAAGCAACTTCCAAAACTCCAGAATTGACAGAGACACCTCATTGCCTAGACAATCACCCAAAGTTCTTCTGTAACATTGGAACCCATCTTCAGCCTACAGGCCCATAGTATCCAGAGGACTTTTCCATGAAGCAGGAAATTTCAAAGACAGTTCCACCTATATTTGGCAGTTCATCTGTCACTTTCTTCTGTGTCCTGCAGAATGTCTGTCAAAATCTTTCATGAAGCAGAAACCCTGAAGGACTCTCACCTTTAGGCAAGTTCAGCAGTAATTTTTCTGTGGGTTGTGCATGTCCAGTTCATACAGCATAACATCAAGCAGTCCATGCAAGAGCAGTTTCTTGCCCAAATGGCTAACAGACTCCATAAGGAGCCTCTCTGATGTCCATTATCCTCTTGAAGTAGATTGGTGTTGCCAGAAGCAGATGTGTCTCATTGTCATGAGAAGTCCTAAGTTGTTAAAACATTTTAGATGCCATATTCTGTTATGCTTTGAAGGATTTGAAGAATAACTATCCATCTGAAATATATCTCTGTACATCTAGAAAACCTAACTAACATGACTACAAGCTTGACTATTATAGATGATTATCTATTAACATGTATTTCTTAATTATACATTACATTTTAAATGAGCTGCACAAACACAATACTTTAATCAAGAACAGAAATACACATATAAAAAATTGATCCTAAAAATTTGTATCAATAAACCAGGATCCATACAAATGCAAAGATTCATCTCTATATCATACCACCCTTTAAATGTAAACAAAAACATTTATAAACAATATTTGGGAATTTGGGTGTATTTCTCTCAAAACCGTTTCCTGCTTTTTATTGGGCAAAGTAATTTTAGTGGGTGTTCACAGTGACCTTTCAGGGTCTTTTTCCATTGAACCATGTTAGTCTGGAAGGAATCCACAAGTTCTTATCTTCTGTGGAAACAAAAGCAGAACCTCTTTTCCAAAGCAACATATCCTTCGACCCAAAATTTTGAAATCAAGATACATTTAAAGTATATATGTTGGTTTAACTTAGCAGCTTGTACAATGTAATGTTTCTCTGTTCTTAGCTCATTCACAGTCAATAAATTCAAAGAAAACACAATAATATGAATAACCCAGATTCTTTCTGTATTTTTCATCTTTACATGGTTTATTTTTCTTTACTACTTTAATCTATGACTGTTTGTACTTTGTCTCTTCAAAGACTTTGTTTTCTTTTTATATACTCTTTTTCTTCTCTCTTTCAAGTCCACATACATTTATCCAACACTGTGACCCATTTAGAGGTCTTCTTTTGTCTGAATCTGTCCTATTGTGTATCTGAAATCCTTTTCTAACCAGGAACACTTCTTAAAATGCTAAGCAGCATGGTTAGGACTAAGGTTTCTTTGCCTTTGCCTCTACCCAGTCCAAAATGGCAGAGTTCTGTTCACTGCCTCTGAGATTACTTGGTATAAGCCATCCTCACCACCTCAAATCTTGTAACTAGTTGGTCTGTGCTGCTGCTGAGTAACTTGCAGCATGCTGCTCACAAACCTCATTCAAGTGCTCAGCCTCCTGAGAGAGCCAGAGCTTGTGCAGCTGAACCAGGAAGCCTCTGTTTCTTATGCTGAGTCAGGAAGCCATTTCTTCAAGGAGCTGTGATGTTCCTGCTCACCTCCAGCAAACAGAGCCCATCTGGAAAAAAAAATGCCGGCTACCAGGAAGCTGTGCTTAACTCTGTTATTTTGTGTCTAGAATTCCTTTTCAAGCTTTCTCAGGTTTTACATGGATATAGTCAGCACATGTTGGCACGCCATTTTGTTGGCAGAGCCTGCTCATTCGTTTCCAGGCTACCCAGACTGGAAATAATCACACTGAAACTATATCAATTGCAACACTGCTTGACCAATGACTGTAATATATTCCTAGTTAGTTCTTACATCTTAAATTAATCCATTTCTACTAATCTGTGTATCACCACATGGTTGTGGCCTACTGGTAAGGTTTTGTCTTGTGTCCAGCATCTGTCTCCTGTAGCAGCTACATGTCTTCTGTTGGATTCTGCCTACCCTCTCTCTACATCTATCTGCTTGAAATTCTTGCCCTGTTCTGTACTGTAATAGGCCCAAAGAAGATTTTTATAAACCAATGTTATTCCTTGCGTATAGAGGGGACTCACACATCACTTCATTGACTTCACAAATTACAAGCTTTAAGAGCAAATGAAATCTTTCCTCACCAAGTTACTTTTTATTGTGTTGTTTTATTACAGGAATAGAAACCCTGACTAAGACAGCAAGGTATTCAGGAATTTCGACAGGGTCAAACACTCTGGACAGGTATTTTGATGTTCACTTTCTATCTTTACTGTATACATAAGGACCAGTGTTTTTAAATTTTCTATTAATTCATATGGAAAACATACACACATACACACATGATAAAACTGTCTGGATCAATAACTACCCTCAGAAGTAAATGGGCATGTTGATTTGCTTTAGGTGAGGACCATCAGGAGCATTGTTAGTGACACTCAGACATGATTCTAGAGTGTCCATTTGGTGGTTGTACCAGTCAAATGGAACAAGTAAATGAGGATGGGACAGATACCACCATCCTTGTTTATTTGACTCCATGATAGAAGCACTATGTTTGGGATTTCTGCCTTGGGATATGACATTGCTTTCTAGTGATTGTCCTACAGATAAAATTTCAGCAGGCATGCATGGCTTTCTAAAAGAAAACAGCATTATTTTTTAATTAGGAACAAATGTGAAAATATTTCTAGTTATTAAATATAATTATTTCATGCAAACATTGAAGAAATTAAGAAAAAATGAATAGAAAAATTTATAACATTAAGATCATTCTTAGACTGTTCTAGGGCAAGACAATACTTATTTCCTTATTTTGTGACCATTTTAATTAGAATCAAATCAGGGCACAAAACAAATAAATCAAAGGTATGTGTCTTTTTCTACTTTTTTTATAATTTAATTTAGAAATGTTTTGGAGAACATCCTATACATTTATAGAATTCATAGCACTTTTACCCTCCTTTCATTTCTGTGCCCCTCATAATCCAAATCAAATCCAGACCTCTTCTCTAGTTATTATTTGCAAACACAAACCATTCACAATTAGTGTTACTTTTATGCATATGTATTAAATGCCGACTACTTGTGATTACATAACCTCTCAGATGCTCATTACTGAATTCTGATTCTATCTCTTTCTCCCTCTTTCTCTCTTTCTCTCTCTGTTACTAGCGGATGTGGGGTATCCTTCTGTATATGTGTTGCTTTTATTGGTTAATGAATAAAGCTGTTTTGGCCAATGGCTCAGCTGAGTAAAGAGAGAGCAAGAATAGGCAGAGTCAAAGTACACACCATGTAGCTGTCTAAAAAGCAAGATGTGAGGTAATAAGCTATGAGCCTCATGGTAACTAATAAACTGGATTAATTTGGAGAGAGAACTGGCCAGAAATAGCCTAGCCATTAGCCAGACAAGTGTGACTGGTATTAAGCCTCAGAGTGGTTATTTCATAAACAGCTTCAGGAACAGGTAGGCAGAGAAATACCGGTCTAGTGGAACCTGCGGGATGGAGAATACTTCTAGTTACAACCAACCAGTAATTGCCTGTAGTTCTTCATCTGTTGAGGGTGAGGGCTCTGTAAGGTTTTTTTCATCCAAATTGGAATAATATTCCATGCTCATGGTAGAATTAATATTGTGAAGATAACTATCCTATCAAATTAATTTACATATACAATGCAATTAAAATCTAAGTCTCCATAAGATACTTCATAGAAATGGACAAAAATATCCTGAAGTTCATAGAGAACCATGAAAGACCACCCTAGAGCCAAAACAATCCTGAGCAAAAAGAACAATGCTGGAGTGTGTTGATATATTGTTTGTACTCTAACAAGTAAAGTTTCCCTGAAGATCAGAGGATGGAGCTAGCCACCAGTTAACCATAGAGATCTAGAGGTCTGTACATAGAGACAGGAAGTGATATGGCTGGGAAAAGACAGGAATATAAGGCGAGAGAAGACAGAACTCAGTTCTTTTTTGGCTGAGGCATTAGCAAGGTAAGAGTTGCCTGTGTCTTGCTCCTTTGTCTTTCTGATCTTTTAGCATTTACCCCAATATCTGGCTCCAGGCTTTTATTATTAAGACCAAATAGAACTCACACAACACTGGAGGAATTAACCACTCCATCTTTCAAGCTATATTACAGAGTTATAAAAACAAAACAGCTTGCTTTCTGGCACAAAACTAGACATGTAGCACAATGGTACAAAATAGAAATTCTAAACATAATTATATGAAGCTATAATGATCTAACATTTGACAAAGATGTTAAAATTCACACTGAAGAAAAGATAATACCTTCAAAAATGTTGCTGGGAAAACTGAATATCCACATGGAGAAGAATGAAATTAGATCCTGTCACCCTGACAAAAATCCAGCCAACAGGGGAGCAAAAGCCTTAGTGTAAATCTGAAATAATAAAACTTCTAGAAGGAAACAGGCAGTTCATTGCAAGGCATAGATGTAGGGAAAGACTTCCTGGCTAGAACTCCATGCCATCAGAAATTAAGGCCAATAGTTGACAAATGGGACCTCATAAATCTGAAACGTTTCTGTTCAGCAAAGGCAGATGAAGAGGAAACCCAGAGTATGGGAGATGCTTTTCCAGTTAAACATTGGAAAGGGTATTAATATACTACATATACAAAGAACTTAAAGCACAGAGAATCAGGAAAGCAATACTCTAATTTAGTAATGGACCGTGGTTGTAAACAGAATGTGCTCAAAAGAAAAAATAAAAATGTCTATGAAATGTATGTTAAAATGCTGAATATCCTTAGCAATTGGGGGTATGTAAGTTAAAACTACATTGAGATTTCATCTTCCTAATTCTTTATCACCCTACTAAATGGCAATGTGTTCTCTTGGAGAATATTTAGAGGCACCTATACATTTTTATCCATTGTTTATGGTAAATCCTTAAAAACAAAACAGGACAAAAAAAAAAAAACCCAAAAACTGCATCTGAAACACAGTAGCAGAAAGAACTGTCTTCCATTTCAAAATGTTCTGTCTTTTAAAGTAGGTAAAAAGTCACATAGTCCCAATTACACATTGATTTGGGTAGAAGAATTAGTCTACTAATAAAACAATAAATACATTAGAATGATGAGAATATATCTCATTTCTAAGGTCTTCAAAATATGTCAAAAAATTAACATGAGTCAAAACTCTTACATTGTCATTCTATATCTTATTTATTGTCGCAATTTCACTTAACTCTTCATTAAACCTAAACACTGCTACCTACACTGAAAGATCACCATCATTTACACTGAGATTTGAAAATGCAGCTCTGCTGTAGCATCTTTGGTCCACAGGTGACAAACGCACAGAATCTTTTCAGAGATGCAGCACTTACTACCGAAATATCCCTTCTCCATGGTGAAAGGATATGCTCTTCATTCCCTCCTGCAGGTGTGCTCACATTGTTGGTCTATCCCAATACCACACTTACTTCTGGAATTTTCCTCTTTGGGCCAGAAAAGTACAGACATCACAACCTTAAAGTGTAGGGCACAGGTGAGCCTGGTTTCAGCAAAATGTTGGGACCTATTCTAGGAGGTAGATTTCAAAGGAGCTTTGCCTTCTTGATAAATTCCTCTTGAAGTGAACTCAATTTTAATATCCTTCATTTAACCTCCTTAAGATCTTTTTCTAAACACATTTTATCTATCCCATCTACTAATGAAAACAGTCACGGTCCTGTCACTTGTTTGTAGGCCCTATGTGTACTTGAAGGTACCTTGAAATTCCCCTTATGGCTGTGAAATCAATAAAGGCTGGTTAGGATCACTCCTGGGAAGGATGAGAATGTCCTCTGTAAAGCAATGTTTATGAAGAAACTTGAAAGCAATTTTTTGCCAACAGGTAGAAGAGTTGTTTCATCTGCAATTACGCTGTGAAAAATTTGCAAATTTAAGTAAAACTCTTCATCTCAAGTTTTATATGTCTACTCTTTCTTAAAACTTTCTTTGTATTCTTTGTATCTTTCACATCATGTATCCTGATCCCATTCATTTCCTGTCTAAGCATATCTGTCCTCTGCCCTTGCAGCTGCCCTCTCCAGATAACATTTAAGAGAAAAAAGAAAAGAAAAGAAAAAAAAAAAACAGGGAGAACTTCATCATGGAAGCGATAATGTGACATAGTGAGTCATGCAGTAGATCTTTTTGTCCATATCTCTTTACTTGCAAGTGTTCATTGCAAAGAGTCATTGGTCTGGTTCAAGGCCTCCGGTTTCTGCTGCACTATTGATGCTGGGCTCTCACTGGGACTCCTTTGGGTTATCATGTTGTTGCCCTGTGTTGTGAATATCCGACAGCTTTGGGTCTTCAGGACCAGTACATTTACATGCTCCAGCAGATCACAGATGGGGTGGATATTGGGGTGGGCCAATCCATAACTCGGGTTCTGTGCCTGTGTCATTGCATGGTTGGTAAGACTGCCAGCTCTTCCTTGTCCTCACCAGCAGGGTTCGCTGTTCAGCACCGCCTTAGTGGGTTCACCTTTTGCAACAACGGCAAGGGGCAGGAGCAGTTCTCCTGCTTTCATGACCTCAGGATCAGATCTACATCTACATCTACACCTTCAGGGCCAGCTCTACTGTATCGCCCAGGTGTGGTGTAGGGGATACTCTTCTGAGTGCTGCAGCAGATGAGGGGCAGGGCTGGCTTTCCTGGTCTTATGATTTCTAGGCCAGTTCTCTCTCCCATCTGTGTCAGGCATTGATGGGCAGTATGGGGGGACATCTCTTTCCCACCCATGCCACCACATAAGTAATGGGGACAGTTCTCCCATGCTCACAACTTTGGGCAGGTTCACCCTCTCCTCTGTTAAAAGGATTTACTCTTTTTTTTTTTTTTAAAAAAAAGAGAGTAATGGAGGGAGAAGTCAAAGAATTTATTTTTATTTTGCTTCATTTGTTAAATTATTTATTTATTTTACATCCCAATCACAGGTTCCTCCCCTCCCCTTCTTCCAGTCCATTCCCCCCACCCTTATCTTCCCCCTGTGTTGCAGAAAGCTGCTTGTTCATTCCCAGCCACCTGGTAGCTTAGACCCAAAATAATGACACAGAAACTGTATTAATTAAATCACTGCTTGGTCCATTAGCTCTAGCTTCTTATTGGATCATTCTTACATATTAATTTAACCTATTTCTAGTAATCTGTGTAGCTGTGTAGCTGTGTAGCTGTGTGGCTGTGGCTTACTGGCTAAAGTTTCCAGCATCTGTCTCCAGTGACTCCATGGCTTCTCTCTGATTCTGCCCTTCTTCCTCCCAGCATTTAGTTTAGCACTCCCATCCACTTCTCTTCCATTTTCATTCAGAAAGGGCAGCCTCCCATGGATATCAACACAGCATGGCATATCAAGTTACAGTAAGGGGCATCAATCAAGTCATATAACCTTTGACCTACAGTCTGTCCTGCCTATGGGGTGAGCTGGGGTAAGGGTAGGACATAAACTGTGAAAGTGGCCAACCAATGACTGGTCCAGTCTGAGACCCATGTTTTGAGAGTGATCCCACCTCGGAAACTGCCTGGAGCACCAGGACACAGGGTTGGATAACCTAGAGGCCTAGAATAGAACCAAACGCCACTGGAGAGAAAAAAAAAAGGCAACGAAACGATTCCTAATGATATTCTGTTATACTCAGAGATTGGTACCTAGCTCTGTTCTCATCAGAGATGCTTCATTGAGCAACTGATGGAAACAGACGCCGAGACTCACAGCCAAACATTAGGCTAAACTTGAGAAACCCTGCTGAAAAGTGAAAGGAAGAATTATAGGAGCCAGAGGGGTCAAGGCCATCACAAGAATCAACACACAGAATCAACAAACCTGAGCTTATAGGAGCTTACAGAAACTGAATTGACAACCATGGAAGCCTACATGGGACTGACCAAGGCCTTCTGCATATATGTGACTGTTGTGTAGCTTGGTCTTCTTGTGGGGCTCCCTTTATGTGGAGCAGGAGCTGTCTCTGACTCCATTACCTGCTTTTGGGACCCTGTTCCTCATAGATCTCTTAACAACTGGTGCCACATCATCTCTACTATAAACAGCTGGAGCGTGTGCTAGTTAGATTTCTGTGAAGTTGACACAAGCTAGAGTCATCTGTGAATATGGAGCCTCAATTGAGACAATACCTCCATCTCATTGGCCTGTGAATGTTTGTGGGACATTTTTTGGATTATTTATTAGTGTGGGGATGATGTCTGTTGGGGATGGTGTCACCCTGGGCACATGATTGTAGGTTATATGCAAAAGCAAGCCATGCAAACTGAGAGCAATCCAGTAGGGGCATTTCTTTTTAGACTCTGTTTCAGTTCCTACTTTGAATTCCTGCCATAATTTTTCTGAATGATGTTATGATGCAGAAACATAAGCCAAATAATCCCTTTTGTCCCCAAGTTGCTTTTGGTCAGAAATGGGCTGCTGGCCTTAACCCTAACTTGGTTAACTAGAGTCCATTACATTTATGCATTTACTGGAGTTGAAACTTGATTACCACGTGAGTCAAGACTTACACTTACAGCTGATTACAACTCTGTTTCTTGAGTTGAAAGTTGAAAGCATGAAGCCTAAAATTTATTTTTCTAAATTAATTAATACAACAAAAAGCAGCCTAACATAATCTTCATTACTTTAGTGGTTGAATAATACATACACACCCTCTTGAAAAGCTGTGGGGAGCCAGACAGATGCAAAACTTTGGTTTTGTGGCCTTGTCTAGGAACAGCCATTGGAAAGACCAGGCTGATGCTGGAGTCAATGACTTGGAGGAATCCAAGTTGCTCCTACTGGAGACTCTACTCTTTCTCTTAGCTGTGGTTATCAGTCTTAGGGCAGCTGTGTCTGGGTATCCTGTGATCTCTTTGCATATTGTCTGGCTTAGTTCTCTACTGATCTTGGCCATTTCCTTCCTGTAGATAGTATCTAAAATTGTATACTTCTTAATCAATTTGCTTGGATTAGAACAAAATTAATGTAAGATCTCCCAGTCCCAGCTTTTATCTTCTCTGTTTCTGTCTTCTCTATCTTTCTCATCCTCTGGCATCTCAAATCAGGACCCTGTCACAGAAGAACTGTGTATTAATCTCCGATACCACTGGGTAGGGAGACCATCTGTATTCTATAATACTTGTGAAATTCAGTTCAGGCTGTTATTTGGGACTGCTCCTGATACCTGTGTCTACGTTACCAAAAGATCCTGAGATCCACTGGAGCAACTCTGAGGAGAACAGAACAAAAATGCTAAATAGGACATGCGTCGTCAGATAACAAACAGGCAAAGTTTAGGCCCCAGAATCTGGCAATGTTGGGAGGTGTTACCATTTTTGAACGTGAACCACAGGAAGGGTTCACCAATCCCTCAAAGAGATGGATGCTTGGAGGAGGGATCTGATAAGAGCTGAAACTATAGGGGTCCTATTGGTTGGTAAAATCCTGGTATGAGTAAGGATGTGACCAAGCCAATAACAAACCTCCTAATTTTCTCTTTGTTCTCTTCCTGATGTTTTGCTGGCTTTCTCATTAGCTCAGTTGGTTTAGCCTGCATAGGTAAAGTATCCAATATACACAGAATAAAACAGAAGCTGGGTCTGTATCAGGGGAGAATGAAAAACAGAGTGGAGAATAACTGTTTTTTTTTTTTTTTTTTTTTTTTTTTGCGGTGGTAAGAGCTGTCTATGTAGTAAAAGTGACTTCAAAGAGCATATCTGTATTCAGAAGTACTCTTTCCTTTTCTTATTGCTTTTGATGGAAATGTAACTTTTCAGGGTTATTGCATCAGTCTAGCTACCTATTTCCAAACCAAATCCCCACTAGTATGTCAGAAATTCTTTCTTATGGGACTCATAATCTCCCAGAAAATCAGTTAATCTGGCTAGACACTGTTTACTTGTCTTTAGCAATCCTGACAGTGAAGGTGATTGCATGTGGTTGCAGCATGGGAGTTTCTTTAGAGAAAGTGATGCTAGTACATTTGTGTCTCAGCCAAGATAACCTGTTAGAATAGCAAACTAGAAGAAAATTAAGGTGAGCATTGCTTGGAAGCAAAATTAATTTCTAATGTGATGTGGCAGGAGAAAAGTGGAATGATTTTTGAGGAGCTAGATGAAGAATAATCACAGTGCTGGGTATTTCTTCTCACACAATTCAGTTGCAATACTTCACACATCACATCTGATTTTGAATGTGTGAGTTACAGTAACTGGCAGACATTGGGGAAAATGGTAGAAAGAAAATATTGTGCAACAAAATGAAGGAATAGAAGTCTACTATTCAAAATACCTCACCTTTCAAAGAAAACCAGAGCAAAATAAAACATTTAGCTTTACTCTGGATGTGAAGTAACCTTATTCCTCAAAAATAATGAGAGCATAATATGTTTAAAATGTATGAAGGGAAAATTATCAAGTGTATGTAGAAAACAATGAAGGATGAGCTGTCCAGTGTAAAAGATGTAATTTCCCTAGTCCAAGGCAGTTGAAAACATGGCACAATCTGATTACATCATCACAGTTCAGAGACTTCTGACACCTTGTCAGGAGGTCAACAGCAGTTTAATGTTGCATCACTATGCTTGTGACCTTCATATCTCTCCTCTTACTGTGTGAGCTTACTATTATATCATATCAGAACCAGAAGGATGAGTACATTTAGTAAGATATTTTGTGAGAGAGAAGCACACAGAGACTATAGTCACATATCTTTTATTACAGAACATCTAATAGCTTATTCTCTTCCTTGAGTAATTGAATCTAATTTATGATTTAATCTTTATGATTAGTGAGTATATATACAAAATAGGCAGTCGATAGGGAATTTGTTATTATCTGCAGATTTGGGTGTGGGGTCACTTCTTAGATGCAGTGTTCTGTGTAGCAGAGGACCTAGTCTATGTGAAGAAAAAATATCGTTCATACATAAAAATATGGAGAGGTATTGACTGTCACTGCAATCGTAACCTCTTTAGTTGTATGTATGTATCTCTTTTTAGATGTACCTAATAGTTCTCTGAAGATGAACATTTTAACTTATGATAGTTCTGTAAATGAGGAAACAGGAATCTTTATTGTCTTTCCATGTCCCATACATAGAACAAATTTAGCTGTGTTTTGCTAGAGACAAGTTTACTGAACTTGACTAACCTTTACATTGATTGTTATAGACATCGGTGAGATTGCATGTTTGTTATGTGGTGTTGCATTTTTACACAGCAAGCAGTTTTGGCTGTTGTGTCAGTCTGAATTGCTTGCCCCAGATTATCTCTATTGGTGTAGGTTCTTTAAATAAATAGTGGCCTGTGCTGAGCTAATGTGTTTCTCATTGCTATTTTGTCAACTTGGAGGCTAAGTTAGCCAAGGTTTGAGTCTTTCGTCTTCTCTTTAAAGATGTATGCTACTGAATATACCTTTATCTTCCATGATTCCTGCTTTTCTCTGATATGGAATTAATAATTATTATATGAATTGTCATGATTTGAATATGAATATCCCCATGGTTTAATGTTTTGATTGCTTGTACTTCCAGTTTGTTTGCGATCCTATTTTGAAAGCCATGGATTCTTGAAGTGGTCGGTCCCCTGGCAGAAGTAGGCCAGTGACAGTGGGCCTTTTAAGGTTCTGCTGATATCTGGTTCAGGTCACTTTTTGTATTTCCTCATCAGCCACCATGTGAGGAAGTCTCTGAACATAGTCTTGCCACCATCATTGACTGAAACTTCTAAAAACCATTGGCAAAATAAACGGTTCCCTCCTAAGGTTTCTGTCAGGCGTTTAGCCATCAGTGATGTTCTGCAGATGGAGGAGAGGGTGCACACGGAGTGCCTGCCATGTCTGATGTGTAAGAGTTGCATAGGTTCAGTCTCACCATTCTCTGATCCTCCTAATCACTGGTCTCTTTAGAGAAGAACTGAGAATTCTCCCCTATAAGGCAGACAGGTGGAGCTCGGCAGGAAAGGCTTCTCTGCTGTGAGTTTGTCATCACTTACCCAAAGTGGATTCTTCAATTTCCTTTCTGGACAGTCTGATTAAGGGTTCCCCATAGGCTAACTTCTTCCCTAGTAAATGAAAAGTTTGAATCTGAAGCCAGGTAACATTGTGCCTTAAAGCATTGTCTTAAACGAATTTTCTTTCTTGCTTAAAAGAAAGTCAGGGAAGATTTATTATAAATGTTCTCGGGAGATTTCTTCCAAAATGCTTCTACTTAAAGAGGTAGCTGCAAAAATTAGTACTGAGTGCTGCTTTTGGATATGTAGGCAATTGTAGTAAAACCAGTCTGTGCAGGGGTGCTGAGTTATGGAAGAGATTCACAGTGCTCAAAATTAGCTTAAAATGCCACTGTTGGTTAAGATTCACATGTGAAGACCTACAAAACAATTCACAGTTTTTCAATAAAAAGAACCAATTACAATAAAAAGAAGAGATATAGTGGGAAGCTGATAAGGAAGGCAAATTCTATTAGGTAGCTCCATGGTGAAATCTGTCAGGTCAGTATCTGCCTAATAGATAATTGCATTGGTATTTATTTAAATTACTTTCATATATTACTCTTGGCTCAGATAGCAATTCTTAATTTGATTCAGATAACATTAATAAGTTTTTCTTTTTCTCTTTGACATTTTATAAATCTTTGGAAATGATTTTTTTGGGGGGAAGGGATTACGGATAAAAAGGAAGGCCATTCATTTTGTTTTTTTCTGCTGGATTTTCCTGTTTGAAGGCTCTAGATTTTTAAGAAAGACAGAATCTTGTAATTTGTAAGCTTGCTTCATTTTTCTTTAAATTTTGTCAACTGCTTCACATTCATTGAAAAGGATTGCTACATACATAGGTTCTCCTGAACTGACATTTTCTCTGAAACATAATAATAGACTGATGGATGAGCAAATAAATGCTAGGACATGGCAATTCCCCTAACTAGGTATGATCAATTGTTTTTTTTTCAAATATTGCATTCAGGTAGGTCTTGAATTGGCATTGCAACTTCTATGTTCTGTTTATAGTTGTTCAATTTAGTCAATATTTCATATTGTACATGTCCCATAGGATGTTTGAATCTCATGTCTTTATGTACAGAACAGTAATACCAATTCCAGTCTGTCTGGATATGTTTCATTTGTCTGTCTTAGGCCTCTTCTTTCTGTCTCTTTTTGATTAGCATCCTTGTTGTACAGAGACTGAGAAGCTAAAAAACAAACAAAATAATTTCACCACAAACCTGTAGATGAAGACTGCTTGTTCATTCCCGGCCACCAAGACCTGAATAAGCATACAAAAACTATATTAATTACAACAGTCTTTGGCCAACAACTCAGGCATATTTCTAGCTAGCTATTATATCTTAAATTAACCATTTTCTATTATTTTGATTACTTTATATTTTACCACGAGGCTCGTGGATTTTTACCTCTTGCTTCTTGGGAAGCTATGTGGCATCTGCCTCCTTTGGCAGCTACATGGCCTCTCTCTGACTCTGCCTACTCTCTCTTCAAGCCTGGCTATATTCTGCTCTGATATAGTTTGAAGCAGCTTCTTTATTAACCAATAATAATAAAACATATTCGCAGCATACAGAGACCCACCATATTTCCCATCCCCTTTGATGCTAGAGGTTGGGAATCAAGTCAAGGCCCTGCCATTGCAAATAGCTTATTTACAGGTAAGTAGATGAAATTAACTACTTTCAACACAATTAAAGAACTGTGATCTTGTTATTCTAGAAAAAAGACTGCACAAATGTGTGCTACCCTAACCAAATCCCATTGTCTAGCTCTTATTAGTTGCTAAGGTGTCTCTGGCCATAGCAGTAGCAACTTTCTTTCATCACATTGATTATCATGGCAGAATTTTGTTGAATTCAGAGTATTGTTGGTGGCCTCTTGTAGCTTACTTTCCAATGGTGGACAATCAGCAGTCTTATGGTTTAGATGTGTCTTGTTTGTGGGTCAGCTCTGGGTTTGCAGACTTCACACAGAACATTCCAATTTTGAAATACTTTGTAAATATAGGTCCTTGTTTTAAAACCCATTTTCTTCAAAACATCCAAAAATACTATTTATCCATATGTTGTCTCAAGCCTTGCCAGGGGGAAAGAGACTTAATCATTTATTTAAAGGTGTTTTGTTTAAATGCAACATGCTGTATAAAATTAACATGATTGATAAACACATGAGGTTTCTCATGCTATCTGACTAGTAGAAATTAACTGGAATAAACTCTATAAAATGCAGTGACAAACTATCTCATAAAAGCAATAAAAGGAATGAAGGGTTTGCTTTGGCTCACAGGTAGAGGGTGCATAGTTCATCATGGTAGAGAAGGCATCATGGCAGCAGTATGAGGTATCAGGTTGCATTGCATCCACTGTCAAGAAGCTGAGAATGATGGATGCTTATGCTCAACTTCCATTCTTCTTTGTAGTCAGTCCAGAACTGTAGACACAGTGCCATCTACAGCGAGGATGTGTCTCCTCAACTCAGTTAGCTCAATGCAGAAACTCCCACAAAAACAGGCCCATAGATTTGTCTCTTAGGTGAGTTTAGATCCTTCCAGTTGATAACCATTATTAACCATCACACTCTCCAAATACGTAAGAAATAAGATTAATCTCTTTGTAAAATAAAAGGAATAATTTTGTAGATACTTTGCATGAAATCTTTCCATTTATGCTTTGGCAATTAGGTTAGGTCAGGGTGTGTTGGGGCTGCAGGAGTGTGGTCTTATACTTCTCATGTAACTTGTGATCTTCTAAAATAAAAACACTTGGTTCCTGGACTTCAATACTCTATTCCTGAAACCAGTTGCTTATAGATGAAAGTTATCTAAGCACTTGTGAAGTAAAAAATCTCTAAAAGTCAGAATCCTAAGTTATTTCTTGCTTTCCGTTTAGTTTTCTTATAAGTAAGATCCTTTGGGAAACTTGAGGCTAAAGTTTTGAAACTGTAAAGAATTGAGCTAGTTCCCAGCATCATTGGGTAGTCTCAGATGCAGTCTTGGTATATTTCCTGCAAGACATCAAATTATTCAGATAGAAAATATGATGATTCTTGAAACATAATAGGAAAGTTTTATATGCTAAATCAGCACTCTGCAGTCTGAAGATTGCTGAGTTATGATTGGCTTATCTCACTGTTGTTGTTCATATAATATAACTGCCCATAATATTTGTGACTTTAGATTTGTGGCTGGTATGGAGAGTAAATCACAAGTTTTTCTTTATCACCAGGGAAATAAGATTTATAGTCAGTGAACTGCTCTGATCAAACACAATCAACTTAAGGAAGGGTATGCCAAGAAACATTCTGAACTGATAAGCATTTACAAAAAAAAGAAACAAACAAACAAAATAAAACTCCACTTTTACATTATTCTACATTGGGAATGTGTCCATAATTTATATTGCTTTACATGTAGAGGCTTTTGATTGTAGTGCATTTTGAAAAGAAAAAGGACATTCCCAGGGCCTGGTGGTCATCATATTTGTGAATACAGCAGGAATTTACTCTTCTGATTCTATTTTGTTAAATAACACATGTAATTATATTAATTCTGATTGTCTGTTCTTTTTCCTAGGAAGAATTTTTCAAACCTGGACTTAAGATACAGCTGTAAATGGGGCAAACCTACACAATGGACTTATCTTTTTGACCTTCTTAGAACATAAATTGCTATCCAGGTGAATTAGAATACTTGCATAGCAGTAAATATGGGGAGTGGTCATAAGACTTCAAAGCAAATGGAATAAATGTTGGACAAGTGTGGTATACTTCATCTCCTTAATCTCTGTTAATATTCAAACATGTATTGTCTCCAGGCAAATTTCTTCCACCAATTGTATGACTGTAAATTTGCAATAGTCCCTTTAAGTATATTTGCATTTATGTCCGTATCAACATTGTTCCTAAATGCTTACCTATTTTATGCATATAAATACAAATAGATGAAATACACAATAGTAATGCTGTGCCCTAATAACCTGCAATATCAAATAGTATCTATGTTTTATGACCATCATAAGTTTACAAACAGCTTCTTACTACAAATTAGTGCTCCAACATGGTCAACTAAATACACATAAAACCTTAGAGGGTTTGGAGAGGAGTTCTAGATACTAAAAAAACAAAATTTAGCTGCATATTTTTTCAAATAGGTTCTGCTTGCTGGTGGCATGCTACAGCTCCTTTAACAAAGGTTTTTCTGATTCGGCAGTAGAAAAAAAGCCATGCGGCTTTGAAATGGCAGCTTTCTGGGTTGTGCTGCCAGCATAAACTCTGGCTCTTTCAGGAGACTGCACCTTTAAATGGAGTTTGTAAGCAGTGTGTTGCAAACTGCTTAACGACTCAGCAAAGACCTGCTGCATACTTGGAATTAGTGCAGTGTGCACAGCTCAGAGGCAGTGAACAGACCTCCTCCACCATGTTGTACTGGGCCAAGCAGGCAAGGCCGTATTTACCCTATCAATGCCTCTACTTAGGTTCTTAAGCATTTAATTTTAAGAAGCACTCCTAGACAGAAAAGAATTACAGATTCACAATAAAGAACAGAAGAACTTTGGGTAACTGTTCAGGCAGCGAGATGTCTCTATCATTTCTAGAGTTTTATAAGTTGCTTACAAAGCACTTCCTGTTTACTTAGGTAATGTATCCTTCTGGTGTCTTTGATGGAGTTGAAGAATTATAATTATAATTATTAATTATAGTTATAATTATAGTTTTTCTTATTTATGATAAAAGACAAAGTAGATATAAATATTATAACTGTAATCCTTGCTTGATACCTGTTTTTTTATATGTAATTTTACTATGTTAAAGTTAAAACCTTCCTTTTTATTTAAACAGAAAAGGGGAGGTGATATGGGATTCCCCTCTGTATGCTGTGAATATCATTGGTTAATAAAGAAGCTGATTTGGGCCTGTGATACGGTAGAGCAGAGCTAATTGGAGAAAACTAAACTGAATGTTGGGAGAAAGGAGGCAGAGTTAGGGAGAAGCCATGGAACCACTGCTGGAGACAGACACGCCAAAACTTTGCTGGTAGGCCTTGACCTCGTGGTGATGCACAGATTAATGGAGATAGGTTAAATTCAGATGTAAAAGCTAGCCAATAAGAAGGTAGAGCTAATAGGGGAAGCAGTGATTTAATTAATATAGTTTCTGTGTGGTTATTTCAGGTGTCTGGGCAGCAAGGAACAAACAAACGGCTTCTTACTACACATGAGTTCTTATCAAATAAGTAAAGGATACTGAGTCAAGGATGTTTACTGAGTTAAAGATCGGAGGAGCTCATTTACCACTTCTGTTCCCATGCCTTAAGGACTATGGTCCATGCTGAGTAGAGAAAGGAATCATGTTTTAGATGAAGAAAAGAGTTCCTCAGATATCTGAGCTGAGTACCAAGGAGGGAATTCATAACAATATATGAGAGCTCCCTAGGGAACATGCAGATATCAAAGGAAGTAGGTGGACATGATCTCTGCTGGGTGAATTCAAAAGTGGCAATTGTTCTTCTGGACTCCTGGACTTGTACTTCACAGCACCCTGTACTGGCAAAGCAAGAGAGATGCCACCTGCCCCTGAGGGGGATCTCCAACATCTTGGTTCCTAAGGTGTCACCTGGTCTAAGAAAAGGATATATTGAGAATTTTCTTATATCAGTGGCCCAAACATGGGTTCAAAGATCTCATGACTTGAAGAAGCAACTGATATACAGGCTGGCAGAGGGAGGGAAAACTAATATGAGAGTGAAGGGATCTTTGTGCGGCTGTTCTCCTTAATTGATATCTGCAGCCAAATGTGCTTTTATCCACAGTCCCTTCCCCTAGTGACTGAGGATGACCTGGATATCAGTAGGACCTGGATTTCAGGTTCTCTTTTTATCTGCCCTACTATAGGCATGTGGGAAGCTTCTGCCAGCAGAAGGCAGGACCTCAGATGACTGGGAAGCTGAGGTCCAGAAGATGAGGGGAAGTCATTAAACCAAACTGAGCCTGACTTTTGAGAACCATGATTATTAATTAAATCACTGACTGGGACTGGTCAGAATGAGAGAGCTAAGTTAAACTGCTTGACATAAACTTGGCTGGTAGAGTGCCTGAGTTAGCAATAATTGTTTTTATATAATTAATAAATTATAATATGTTTAATACATACTTATCTAGTTAATAATAAAACTAAAATATGTATTATTATATATTACATTTAATATGCCATTATCTAAACAAATTTATTGATCTTACTCAAAATAAGATTGTACAATAAATGTATTTGTTTATTTACATATACATTAGCTTTATCCTTTTAGTAGATGTCTAATATATATTTTAGGTCTATGAAAAATAAAAGAGTTTGTTGGTCAAGGTTCTATAAACTAGGTTATGATACCAGTGAAAGAATGCCTCAGCAACAGAGTAAAAGAACTTGCTAGTTAGGGTGAGGGTAAATAGGCAAAAACCAAAACCAACCTTCTTCTATGTTCTTTCATGTAGATTGCCACAAGAAGGTGTGGTCCAGATTTTTAAGGTAGATTTTTCCCCCTCAAATGATCCAATCAAGAAGAGCTCTAACAGATCATCCCAGGTGTGCTTGTGGAATAGTTGATTCCAGATGTAGTCGTGTTAGTCTCTGGTATTAGAACCCAGTTCTTAGGGATTCCAAAGTAGGTAGACTGAAAACCAGATGCTCTTAAGAATTCTTTGGGACTCCTGCACCAACCTGAGACTGCTGACACATCCGTTTTTATGCACTGAGCACCTACTGCATTTCTTTTGCTGCCTTTCCATTGTAATACAGCCATTATTGGATAATATAGACTAAAAATGTAAGCTACTCTAATAAATTCTATATATCTGGCCATTCTATTTTTTCAGTTCTGTTCCTTTATACAACCCTGACTAATATACTATTTTACTTTACATACATCTAAAATATATATGTTAGATGCCTATTACAATGGCAATACTAATGTGTATTCAACCAAAATTAGCAATCATAAATAGTTTTGTTATATCATATCTGCACTTTTGTTTCTGTAACATATTTTATAATATATATGGAATTATACAATGTGTTTTAGCAAGTGCATATGTATCTCTGTACATTTATAAAACTCTGGCCTTACTTTTAAATTTGAAGATTTATTTTTTCTAATTTTGTCTGTGTGTGTATATGTGTGTGTGTGCACACACAGTGCATGTGTACACATGTATGTGTTCACATAAGTTCAGGTCCTCCCAGAGGAATTGGGTCCCCCTGTAATGGGAGTTTTAGGCAACTATGAACAGCTCAAGATGGCCTTAAAACCTAACTTGAGTCACTTCTGCAAGAACAGCAGCATTGTTAACAGCCAGGCCACACATTTAATATTTTATGTATTTACAGTTTTGGGGGGTGTGGATTAAGCCAGCAATCTAATTGTTTGCTTTCTATGTGGCTCACCAACTTAATCTTTTATTCCTTTCTCTGGTGTGAACTTGGAAAGTTGTCTTTATCTTGGATGGGTTTTATATGCATTTGTGTTATCCATATTGAACGCTTCATATTCTCTTAACTATGATTAATTTTGATGACTCTCTGAAATCAGAAGTATCACTTCTCTCTTATCACTCTATTTTCCTTGAATTCCCAAAGAATTTAGGATAAATTTTATTAACTCTTCAAAAATATTGATATTATTACTGAAATTAAAATAGATCTACAAATTTATATAAGAATATATATATATTTTCCAACTATTTGTAGTTTCCCTTTATATTTCTTTTGCTCATAACTTCTAAGTAAAGTTTGCTGAATTTCTTCAGACAGGCAGGAACTTTAACTTCCTATGAAGTAGATCCATGTACTTTTTCTGTTTCTTTGTCTTATTACATGTGAAATATTCCAGTTTCAAATTTCCTAATTTTATAGGTAAATCAATATTTGCTTTAGTTATTCAACTTAATAAATAACTTTCTCTTTCCAAAAGATTCCTAATTCGTTAGCTTATTTTTCCTGTCCCAATTCCTGTTCTACTTATTTTTAAGCAGATAAATATTTTAAAACATCTTTATACTTCTCTAGTTGTTATCATATTTCATTTTCTTATTTAATTGTACTGCCTGTCTAAGAGTGAGTCAATTTTGATTGCATTATTTGTATGGAATGTGATTATCATTTCTGGTTTTAATGATCATATTTAACATTAATGGTTATATGTCTGAGACTAGGTATGAGAGTGATGACTGGTAACTACATTCATATTTTAATGAGATTTTCCCTTAGGGATATAGGTCAATATTGACCCAATATGATCTTTTTGAATTCCCTAAAATTATTTTGAATTTTTTCCTTATACATATTTTTTGGAACTATAAAAAGGGTGTTAAATTTTAGACACACAGCTGTATTTGATTAACATTATACTTAGGGTTTTGACTTGCTATATATGCTATTTAAATCAGGATATAGAAGATATAAAGTCTAAAGCATTGAAGGTACCTGAAGGTACAGTGGGCAGCTGTAAAGAAATATGCAAAAATGAACATATCCTAGTTTCTGGCCTTATTTCTTTAAAAATATGGCCTTCAGCTCTTTAAACTTCCTACTATCGGGGGAAAATAGCTCCATCCTATAATTCTTTTACAAAACCTTTGAGAAAACAGTATCATTATTATTTGGAGACCAGCTCATTCTGTTTCTTTCTGTCTTAGGGAGAACAGCTCCCTGTTACAGAGTACGCTAGACCATGCTTTACATCTTCGTTCAAGTGCTATAACAATTAATTTTAACTTAAATGATGATTTCTGTGTAGAAAATGTGAGAAAAATTATCCCCTGGGTTTGAGAATAGTAGGACATCAATGCAAAGGACCTTTGACTGTATTTTCAAACTGCTTCATGTCTCTTCACTTATTCATGTTGGAATAAAGAATTAAATGCATTTATTACAGTTGAGTTTTGGGCATCGTAGCTCATATTTGAAAATTATTTTCACACAATCTTCTGCATTAACATTTACATTCTCACTTTTCTTTTTTAGTATGATTATATCAGTGTTTTGCTTATTATATAGATCTTTATGAGAAGACATTTCTCGTGTGTGGTGGTTTGAATGAGGATGATTCCTATTGGCTCTTCTGTTTGAATGTCTGATCCCCAGCTAGTGGAACTGTTTGCGAAGGACCAGGAGGTGTGACGTCATTGGCAGAGGTGTGGTCTTGCTGGAGGCTGCCTGCTGTCTGCAGATCAGGATGTTAAGCTTTCAGCCACTGCCAGCATTTTTCTCAGCCTGCTTCCTGACTACAGATGCAGTGTGACCAGTGTCTCTGTGTCTGTCATGCAATGTTTCCTCTGCCATTTTTCACTATAACCTCAGGCTATGAGCCAGAATGAAACCTTTCTTCTCCTAAGTTGTTTCTGTCATGTACTTTGTCATGGTACTGAGAAAAGTCACTAATGTGCTATCCAAAGAAGCGAATTTGCAAAGAAAATTCCAACACAGGGCCCTACCGGTGCCTCATTGTGCTTCCACATGCAGGTCTCAGTCCTCCTTTGGGATAAAAGTTGAAATTAACAAGAAGATATGATAATAACTTGCCCTGTATCCTATAAGCTGTGGGAAAAACAGAGATAGAAAACAGGTTTTAGCTTGAGAGAGATATAACAGATATTGAATGTGACTACCTAATAGAACAAAGTGAATGGAAAGTCTGTTTTCTAGAGTTTGTGGGGCAACAAAACAACAACCCCAGCTTCTGTTAGCCCACCATGCAAACCAAGAAAAACAGATTCTCTCCTGTAAGTATGCACAGCCTTATTATAAAGTCAAGTGCCTAATACGACATTCAGAACATAGGCCTTTCCCAGTGTTTCATGGCAGCTTTAAGTAAACATGTTAAGTTTTTAGCAAGGGAGACACTTCAATAAACACTCGAGTCAATGACATTTTACCAAGACCTCTGTTAAATAGAACTGCCCACAAAGGGTGAGATAATCCCAGCAGTTTGGAACTACATATCTGATAGGGATTGAAACTGATACAAACAAAATAAATCCATAACCTATACATTGCAAATGAGGCAGAGGGCCACTTCCTAAAAAGAGGCAAAAGCTACAGGTGAATTGAAATGAAATCAAACAAATGGCATGCTGTTGGGCAGTGTGGGACAGGAGAATTTTGTGAATAGACATAGCAGACCTTTGTAGTTGCTTTAGAAGTAAATATGACTCTGCCTATCTTATAAGAGTTCCTAGTTTCTTGCCACAGAAGTGTTTTCTTGATGCAGCCATTATTTTGCTTTTTAGTCCAAGGAGGCAAAGTGGCTTCCCTAATTCTCATATTATAGCATGACTTATAATCATAACTTCCTTTGGTATAGACACTGGTGAGTAAAAACTGCATAGAAGAATAAAAATTCTTTCAATTATAACTATGTGAAATCTAGTGATATTTTCTTACAAAAATATTCTACCCACTTTTTCTTATCAATTGATAGGATTTCCTGAATAGTTTAGTGGCGAAATTTTAAAATATTTGTGATACACTGAAAAAGAAAATGCCCATCTTCAACAACTGTCTGTGAGTGGAATGATGCCTATTGCCCTAATGTTTAATCTTTGACTCCTTGTGAAGTCACCATATAAAAAGTACTCAATTAGATATTCATCAGTGTTCTATTGCTGTGAAGATAAAACACGATTGAGGCAACTCTTACAAGAGAAGATATTTAATTGGGAGCTTTCTTATGGTTTAGAAGTTTAGTCTGTTATCATTATGGCAGAAAGTATGGCAGCTTGGAGGCAGGTACTGGAGAAGTAGCTGAGAGCTACATCCTGATCCATAAGCAGAAAGAGAGCCTAGGCATAACGTAGGCTTTTGAAATCTCAAAGCTCACTCCCAGTGACACATTTCCTCCAACATGGCCACACCTCCTAATCCTTCTAATCCTTTCAAAGAGTTCTACTCCCTGGTGACCTAAGCTTCAAATATATGAGCCCATGAGAACAATTCTTAGTCAAACCACTATAAAACACCAACATTCTTAGATTTAAGTGGCTAAAATATCAACTGGATTAGTGCACATTTCTGATGGCTAATACTTTGTGCTGAAATAAAAGCAAAAATGAAGGTGAAGCAGTAATCCCAAACTCCTATAGCTTGAAAAAATGAAACAGATTTAACCTACTGCAAATGAGCCATGTGGATTTAAGAAAGGACATATTAATCAACCCTTACTGATTAAGGGGCTGGTATCACTATTAAACTCTGAGATGAATTTCAAAAGCATGCCATGATGGAATGGATATTTACTTTATTAAGAAATCATAGCAACTGATCTTCATCTTGTCTGAGTGCGACATAGAGGTCAAGTTGAAGTTCCCGGCTGATTAACATCGTGACAATTAATAAAGATGATTTAACTTGTCAGTCTAACTTCACAGAAATCAAGATTACATGGAGGTAGGGGATTCTAATGCTAAACAGCAATGTCCTCTGTTAAAGAAGTGAGAGGTGAGTGAATTAAAACTATTGTTCCTTTAGGATGCCTGTAGTCTGTGTTACTAAGAAAGCTGAGGCAGATCATGTTTAACATTAGCCAGAGCCTAAAAATAAGCAGAACCCCAAAACTGAAAGAAAAATCCCACAGTAAATAACCTCAAACAATTTGAATTAACATAGGAGCACTTAGATCTTGTCAAATTTGAAGCTGAAGACATCGTTGTTTGTAATAATTTCCAGTTGTATTTTGTAAAGGTAGTTTGTCTTGGGATGCCACTTTCAGCTTACATTTCCTCTTATTACAATTTTCTGTGTGTAAATTGGCCAGATTTTGAGTTTGTGGCTGTGCACTTGGTACCATGTACATAAACAGCTTGTAGTGTATTAATTTTTACTTGTTTCTGTGTTTAAAAGACTACATTGGTGTTTATAGAGCATCTGCTCCAGAGAGTCCTGTTCTGATGCCTCCCCTTGTCATTCACATCTTAGAAGATCATCACTATTTATTGTTTGTGGAACAGTGAATTAGAAGTCATCTGATTTTCTCTTACCCTTGTGACTCCCATTAAGGCATTAGCAAACCCTATTTCTTGCTCTACTTTGAATTTACAAAAAAAATTTGACCACTTCATGATACCTGCATAGTTACTGCCTTAGTCCAAAGACCCACATCATCCCAACTGCTCCATTGCAATCCTCAGAAGGGTCTCAGCTTTTGTTTGGAACACTCCCATTTCTTTGCTGAAGAGAAGAGAGAAATATATCCTTAAGACGCAAGTCAGATTATATGACACCCTTTCTCAATGCTTCATAATAGTCCCATTATATGAATATGAAATTTAACCTATTGTCTTAACAAGCTTTCTATTATTATATAAAGGTATGACAAAATCAAATTATTAAGAAGTTTTTTCTTTTCATTATATTATGGAGTATATTCTCTGACAGGACACAACCACTGCCCTCTTCAGGACCTCATGAGGCCCTGCTCTTTACTAGGGGTTTATAGGCTAAGGCCGAGTTATTTATTTATTATTTAATGAGCAAGAGGGAGAAGGGAGGAAGAGAGGAGAGAGAGAGAGAGAGAGAGAGAGATTTTCTTCAACAGTTCAGCCATTTTTAAGTTGTCCATGTTCTTGTAAATAACTGCCTGACCAGGTTTTATCTATCATTTATACCCAATGTGGAAAAAATAAACATTTTTATCTCCTTATTAAAGCCTCAGTAGGCTTGTAGTTAATGGGGGTTTCAATCCATATTTCATTGTCCCTGTTGGAGCCTATGGGAGACAGTATATTATGGGAACAGAGGATGGCAAAAGTGTTCATTCATTGTAGTCATAAAAAAGAGGAAAAGAAAGGGTCTGGAGTCTCATGTTCTTTCTGCAGTGACAAAGAGACCTCCCATTAAACCAGAGGGGCCTTTGGAAAACATTGCATGGTTTCATTCTCCACAGTCTGGCCCATCATCAGGCTAGCTTAGGCCCACTGGTCTTTCATTCAGCTTAGCTAACCACTGCTCATCTTCTGGAGATCGCAGAGCTCCTTATTGTAACCTTTTCTTCTTTTAGTTTTCTCTGCCTCAGACATCCTTTTGTCTAGATTGTCTGATGATTTCCTTAAAACAGACAGATTTGTGCTTAAATGTTCTTCACGTCATGCTATATGGCCATTGACTTCATCTTCATTAGTTTGTACCCTGACAGTTTATATATATTTTCATATCACTTTCACCAGATAACATTTCATATCTGTTCTACAACTGTTTGTTTTCTGCATACTCACCTCCAGTTATAACTGTGGTACAGCTCCCCATAATCACTCGAGGCTACACCCCCAATAGAGTTCTCTATCCTCATCCTCAGGCTACACCCTAATCCCCACTCCCATGTTTCACCATCCATCCAGCTTCCATTCTCACCACCAGTTCTAACTTCAGTGTGGTTCCCCATCCTCACCTCTATGCTACACCCTCAGTAGAGCTTCCCATCCTGACCCTCACTAGAGCTCTCTGTCCTCACCCCTATAAAACACCCTCAGTACAGTTCTCTATCCTCACCCCCCTGCTACATCCTCAGTACAGCTCCCCATCCTCACCCCCATCCTACACCCTCAGTACAGCTCCCTATCCTCACCCCCATCCTACACCCTCAGTACAGCTCCCTATCCTCACCCCCATCCTACACCCTCAGTACAGCTCCCTATCCTCACCCCCACGCTACACCCTCAGTACAGCTCCCTATCCTCACCCCCATGCTACACCTTGATTACAGCTCCCCATCCTCACTCCCATGCTACACACTCAGAGTACCCTATTCTTATCCCCCACGCTACACCCTAAGTTGCTCACTCCTAGCCAACGCCTTCAGTGCAGCTCTTCGGAGATGGGAATTCTGTCGACCTTGGTTTCTACACATCTGGAGTCTAACAGAGAAACTGATACAGAATGGGTGCTCAGTAAGTATATTGTATGCGAGTGTACGGATTAGGTGAGAAAGTTCAGAGGCGATGTGAAGGAGTTCGCTAAAAAGCTGCCGGAGGCATTAGTGAGGCGAACTTCCCATGGGTTAGAGCCCCAGAAGGAATAAAAGGAGAATGCCAGCTTGGGTTCAGCAATCTGCTGTTAAGGAACTTGAAGCCAACGGGCCACACCCATACAAAAGAACACCCAGTGCTACAGACTGAATGCATAGGAGGCAGGGCAGAACACGGTATTTTATTATGTATATTACGTGCGGCCATCTGTTTCCCTCCTGTTCCTTTTGCTATTCTCCACATGGCCTAATATGGTCTGTGTACATAAATGTTGACTATGACTAATTGATTATTTTTAATATATGCAAGAGCAAGTAGAAAATAACATTGAAATGAAAACTAAGTGAAGGCTCTTGAATTACCTTGAGTTACCTGGGACTTAAATTTTCCATGCTCCATAATAAAGACGAATATGTCGTGGCTTTTGTTTGGTGGTTGGGCATTCATCAGCATAATTTCTTTTGACATGGCACAATATTTCTAAGCTACTTCTAGTTAAAAAGAAATTTTGTTAACTTTATCTTATTTTTAATGTTTTGCAAGTCCACATCTGTGATCCTTCACAAATTTTAAGGAAGTATATTCCATACTTTCCTAGAGAATCAAGCTATAAATGAAGTAGATTCTTAGACTGTAAAGGAACATACAGTTTACTGGGGCATGCAGCTTTGAGTGTGCTGTGCAAGGGTTTCTAGAGTATTAACTGACAGGGAGAGACCTGTGTGGCTGTCACCATCCTATCGATTGATGTCCCAGACTGACTAAAAGGGGAAATGGAGAAAACCAGTAAGTATAAGGAATCTTCATCTCTCTCAGCTTCCTGACTGCAGGGGCATCATGCCCACTCACTGCTCAGCTGCCATGTCCTCTTGTCATAATGCAATTTGTCCCCCCCAAAACCATGGAGTCAAAATCAAGCACTCCTTACCCTAAGCTGCTTCTTGTCACATATTTGGTTCCAGCCAGCTGAAAACAAACTAATATAATCATTGATTAAAGAAAAAAATTGCTGACACACTGACTTGTTTGGAAGGGGATAACCTTAAATTAAGGCATAGTGCAGGGACTAGAGAGATGACTCAGGGGCTAAGAGCGCTAGGTGTCAATCCATAGGACGTAGGTGTGATTCCCAATACCCACATAGTGACTCTAAACTGTTTATAACTCCAGTTCCAGAGGATCTGTTAATCTTTTCGGACCTTAGCAGGAGCCAGTCACACATGTTATACTCATACATACATGCAGACAAAATACCCACATACATAAAATAATCAAATAAATAATTGTAAAACAATACCAAGGACAGTCAGTTGTTCACTTCACATTATCAAGCAGCTGAGTGTTTACAAATTCCAGACACTGCTTTAGGTACTGGGATGTAACTATGAGCAAGGTTGTCCAGCCTCCAAAACCAAAACACTTAAGGTCCTGCAAATCAAAACAGTGCAAAGACCAACAAATGCAATCTTACATCAAGAAAACTCAGATTAGGGGACATTTAACTAAACAGACTAATTTATCCTGCTAAAAAGTCTGACCCAAAAGACTAGCCTCTGTGCAAAGACCAGGGAGGGAGAGTACTGTACCCACAGATTACTGCTGCTGGTACAGCGTCTGGCCTTCAACAGAAGTAGTGTGCCTATGGAGTCTTCTGCTTGCTCTGAAAAGCCAGAGATAAACATTTCCATTTCGTATCAGTCAAGCCTTCCCTGGGGAAGATGCTGGGCCTTGGCTGTGTAGATTTGCCAGATGGATAAAGGGGTAGGACTCAGGCTTCAGAGGAAGGGCATGTGCACCATCTGAAGGTTGTAAAATGAGAGAGAATGTAAACAAGAAGCATGACTCAGCCCCATACAAAGTCGACAAGATGCCTGGTGTGAACTGGTCTGTGAAGACTAGCTGGGAAGTGTTTGTTTTTATCTGCACATTGGGGACAGTGGCCTTCAGAAGGGCAACTGACTCTTGTGAAAAAGTGTGGACACCATTCTGTGCAATACTGTGTCTCAAACGTAGTCCCCAGCTAACCCCAGACAAGAACAATCCGGACCTGGAAGCCTCGCTGGCGGGACACATGCACAGCCTTGGATAGAGAAACTGGCTTCATATTATAGATGGCACTGCTTCTCACCCTGAACGTGGAAGAAGGGGAAAAAAGGACGTTTTGAAGTATTTGAGAGATGGCGAATTATGTTATATAAGTGTGGATTATATTGCTGTGATGTGGTGGTTGGGTTGTCTTTTTCCAAGCATTAAAAATAGATAGGCATCAGTTGAAGAAATACAGTTATGAAGATAGTTAATAATCTTCCACAGAATGGTAAACTAGACAATAAATAAAAGACATCTTTTCGCAAATTAAAAAGAATCTATCTATCTACCTATCTATTTATCAATCATCTGTTATTATTGACATTCAGTTTTATGAACAACTACAGAAAAAATTGAGAACAGAAATTCATAATCCAACTTGAGTTCTCCAATGCAGACTTTTGACCATAATTTTATCTGCTTTAGAGAGATTTGTCATTTCAAAGGATTGCAGTTTGGAGAAGAACATGGATTTACTTGACTGTCTTATGCAATTGCTGCTTTTCTATGCTTCTTTAGGTGACAACACTTTTCATGTGTGCAGAAGGAAGCAAGTGGGCTTGCAAAATGACATCTTAGCCCAGGTGTTGTTTTGGTTTCCTTAGCTGTGTGAAAGCTGCCTTGTCATGAGAAGTCTTAATTGTAATAATTCTTTAGAAGAACTCTGCAGTGTCTTTTAGGCAATGCAGCTATTTAAGGCTTTCCTTGTGCCCTCGCCAAACAGATGTGTTTATTTACATGTCTGATCTAATCAGAAAGACAAAAGACTCTGCTCACAGCCTTGTACTTCTTCTAATACAAGATAAAAGGGGAGGAGAGATATAAACAGCAGAAATGAGACTGAATAAAAAAGTCCGTACATGTGACTCAAACTAAACAGCTGTGTGCTCCCAACTCTGTGCTGTCACAGCTGTGTGTGGGTTGACATGAGCAGGAAGGAGAGTTAGCCAGTGGCACTGATTTGGGGCCAGTGGTTCTCTATCCTCTATGTGTCAGAGAATAGATTCGTGATTGTCCTGCCTGTGCTTAGATGCCACTGACAGGGTTCCTTTGACTCCGTGTCAGTTTAGATGCAGCTGAGCATAGGAGGCATGCCTTTGACTGGGTTCTGAGCTCTTGACTCTGTGGGGACCTCCATCCCAATATGGGCGAAAGGTTTGAGGAGTTCGGACAGCTTTGCAAGTGTGAGGAGTTCAGACAGCTTTGCAAGTGTAGAGTGCACTGAAGGGGTGGGGGAGGATCAGATAAAATCATACGGTGGCTTCTCAGAAATAAAATGAAGGTGGTAGACAGAGTGCCAGTGGAGACTCCAAGTGCAGAGTAGTGCAGGAGAGGGGAGGCTGTAAAGGGCAGTAGAACATCCTGGATGAAACTGTGCATCTTCGCTTACCTCTTGATCCCTTTCCTTTATGCTTAATGCCACCATACAATAATGGGCATCATAGCCAGAAAGCGAATTCTACCAATTGCAGGCCCATCAATGGCTGTGGAATTTCAATCTTTCTATTCAGTGCAATAGATACTATACAAGAAAAGTTTATATATCTATGATTGTTTTAGTCATTGCTTAGAAAAACACAGGCACATACACCCCTTGTCACTTGACTCTGAAGAAATTCATGTTCTCTATTGAAGTTTCTTCTTTAGAAGTCACTGTTACAGAACACTCCTTAGTAAAGAAAGTGCATAGTGTCATCTCTAGGGCATCATCTCTCAGCACGTTGGTCCAGTGAGTTGAAAATGCACTGAAGATAACCTTAAATGGTGGAATCCATAGCCCAGGGCTGTTTTTGTTTGTTTATTTGGTTCTTTTGGGACCAAGTTTGGTTGTGTGCCTGCTACCAGTGCAGCAGCCATCTTCAGCTTCATCATAAACATTTCATGCTTATTACAGGGAATAAGACGTGGCCATCTTTTATGCCACATGGATTACTGTTGATGAGGGACAGATATGACTTAGGGCTCATATCACTGTTCTCCAGAGGGAACAAAGCTTGACAAGTCCAATTCATTGATGTGCATGGATTTATCTCGGAAGCTCCCTGAGAAATGGTCAGAGGTGTGTGCATGCATGCAGAATCATGGCATTATCAAACACTAAAATGAATACGTGTCTTCTGTAACAGGAAGAGCCTAACAGGTAATGTAGAGGGATGATATAAAATGTATATTGTAAACCTCCCATTTTCTTCAGTGATGAAAAAATGTTAGCCTTATTTCTTTCTTCAAATTGCCGTTAGGAGAGGAAAGAGCAAAAAGGTAAAGAGGCAGGTTTGCTAGCCTCTAAATTTTTCTAGAAAGAAGTGTACACTGCTCTGGGAAGTGTCCGAGAGTATCACAAATCTGCATGGGTGCTTATAGAATTTTTTGGGGGAACAACGTGTATTAAAACACTCATCTACTGGTTCTTCCTATCCTTGTATTTAGTTTAAAGCTACTTTTCCAAACCCATCACTTTCTTCCTCCGCCAAATGTTTTACCTGAGAGCTGTCTTCATCTGTAGCTGGCTATTTTGTGTATGAGCTGTGTGGGTTGTTAGTCTGCCAGGAATAAAAAAGAAATCAAACTGATGCCTAGTTCCCAGAGACCTGAGCACCGGTATGCTCTCCTCTGTGATCATTTTCAGAACAGAACATTTTACTTCTAAAGGCAGCCATAGCCATTAATTCATAGGAACAAGTAGCCAGTCCCTGCTTTCAGTTGAAAGGGAAAGGACAGAAACAGTTGGAGAAGGATGGTAATTTTCATGTTGTGAGAATGCTGAGGTCATTCCAAAGTGGACATTCTGTCTTGGGATGTAAAAACATGGTCATGGAGAGGAGTGGGGTATGAACTGTATGCACTCTACTTTTCATTGAAACTGAATGGTTCTCATCCTATATAAGAGTCTTTCTATTTGCTTTCCTTAAATCAAGCAGGTGGGCTTCTCTAAATGTGAATTGCAGAGCTTGTTAAGAGTGTAATAACCTAATACATGTGGTTGAAACAAAATAGACTCATAGGAGTGCCATCCAGGCTGATAGCACTGCCTTGGTGTCTCTATGCACCTTAGGCGATGATTCAGTGGGAGTTCAATGGGAGGGGTTAAATGGGGCTTTCCTGAGCAGGCTGTGAACTCGATGTGATGTATTGGAGAGGATAATGCAGCCCTTCGGCTTTGAAGTTTTCCATCTAGCTCAGCGATCTGGTTTCATTTCACATTTCTCTCTATTCAAGAAGAAAATAGATTTAGAAATTAGCTGGGTACTTCTCAGAGATTTCAAAGATCAAGAAAGAGAATTTTGTTTCCACCTCTGCTGAGTGACATGCAGATTTGGAAAGCAGGGACTGATATCTGAATGTAACCGTAAGTCATTAATCATCGTGTTCAGGGCTGATCTCGGGATTCGACTAAGGAGAAAACTCCTGCAGATGCTCCAAATCTAAGAGGCTTTTGAATTAGCTGAATCCCCAGCGAATCTTCATTACCAACTAGAGGAAATTATATGGTATTCTCCTTCTTTGCAACGCTTGAAAATTTATTGAATTGCTACTGAAAGCTTGCAGAAGGTAAGAAACCTTCCCAGAGACAATTATGCAGCATTTTGTTGCTGAATTTGCTGAATGTTTCCCTTGTGTGGCAGGGTTTTAAATGAAGCTAAGGAAAACATGTAAAAATAGCCTTTCATGGTCTCAACTACAGCAAGCAGAGACTCACAGGGTTGGAGAGTTGGCAGTTCAACACACATATCTCAGAGTAGGACATATCTGCCAAATGACAGATGGTCCAAAGCCAGAAAAGGAAGGCTCAAGAAGATGTAGCCACGCGAGGAGGGCAGGTTCTGAAAGGAACAGAGAAGCTGCCTAGTGGTCATGTTACTACTTACTACTTGTCATTAGTGTGGCTCTGTTTCCTTTGGCCACATCCAGTTGTTATTGCCTTTCCTCTGTGTGATGACTCAACGGTGTTGTGTATCATAAAGAACGAAGTGTGCCTGGATGTTTACACAGAGCAAATACCCCCACTGAGCCAATTAATAAGTGCTTTCTTCTCTGACCTCTGCCTTCATTTTAACAAAGGTACTCAGAAACTGATTTTTGTTGTCCTTCCTGATATTGTTGAGAGCACGTCTTTGAAGGTTGCTCTTAGAATTCAATAGGAAGGGCTCCAGAGAGATTCCTGAGCCAAAGGACATTATCCTGCCAATCTCACAAGCTGTCAATCATGACTTTTAAAATGGCCAACTATCTAGTTAAACATTTACTTCTGTGCTATGGAGATAGTTTAGTGATTAAAAGGCTAGTCATACATGTGTGGAGGCCAGGAGTTAGGATCCCCAGATCCCACATAAGTGCCGGTGGCATGAAAGCCTACTTGTAATTTCAATATGCAGAAGAATCCCTGGACCAAGTTGCCTATCCAGGCTAGATAGCTCTTATCAACAAGTTCTGGGTTCAAATAGAGATCCTGCCTCAATGAATAAGAGAGAGTCATTAAGTAAAACTACCTTGGACCTCTACATATTCACACACATGTGAGCCCACACACATGTATACACACACATACATATTAAAAATAATCACAATAAAAACATAAAAATAGTTGACTATATCAATAAAGTTAACATTGTTGACTTACATGATAAAATGCATGTCAGAGTCCATGTGACATTGCTAACACATTTGAATCTTCTATAAATGCCATCATATGAAAAAATTTCCATTATCTACACATTTTCTGTGATCATACTCATTCTCAATCAGCTCATCAGGGTCACAGTAAACCACTGATCTCATTCCTCAAACATATGCCAGACTAGCCACTTTTAGGGTTATCTACTCAAGGAAATCACATAGCACACACATCCTTGGTTGTGGCATTACTTGCTTATTTGTTTCATTTATTCATTTACTATGATTCAACTGCTCATTCTTTTTCCTTAGTGGGTATTATTTCATTGTATAATTCTCCCACAGTTAGCCTCCTGTAATGTATTTGATCTCCTTGTTCATTTTTAGTAAAACTCTTCTGTTTAGCTATCAGCTCTTTGTATGGGCATATGGTTTCATTTCCTTTGGCTGAACACCTAGAAGGTAAACTGTGGAGTTCAAATTAGCACATAAGAAACTGCTAAACTGCTGGGCGATGGAGGTGCACCCCTTTAATTCCATCACCCAGGAGGCAGAGACAAGCAGATTTCTGTGAGTTCAAGGCCAGCTAGTTCCAGGACAGGCTGACACTACAGAGAAACCCCATCTTAAAAAAACAAAGAAAGAAACAAAGAAACTGCTAACCTGTTTTGTAAATCAGCTATACTTTTTTTGTTGCTTTAAGAAGAAATATTTGAGAGGGTGGTGAGGTTGCTCAGTTAATAAAGGCAATTATCTCCACGTGTGATGAATGAGGTCAATCCTCAGGACCCATGCAGTGGTCATATTTTATCCATATTCCTATTGGCTTGCTTTTCTTATTGAATTATAAGGGCATAATACATAAATTCTTTATGTATTATGGAAACAGTCATCTTTCAAATGCAGGTATTGTGAATAATTTTCACCAGTTTTTAGCATACCCTTTTATTCTTAAAATGATTATCAAAGAGTACTTTGACTAAAAATGTGCACATTGACTGAGTTTAATTTAATTTTTAACTTGTGCTGAGATATTTGCTTAAGTTAATCCTACTGTTTTATGTACCCACTAACCCAAATCTTTGTTGATTGTGCTTCTTGAATCTCTTCATCTCCATTCATCTATCTCCTTCTCCGTTTGTCCATTGGAAGTCATCATTCTCCTTGCTTGGATCACCACAATGATGTTCTCACCTAATCATAGTGCTTTTTGCTGTAGATGTAGTAGCTGGTCCTCAGTGTGATTACTAGAACAAGATGTGAACTTTATTTGGTCCTCAGTGTGCCAGTCCCCAGGCTTCCCCATCCCTACTTTCTTTTACCCCACCTTTCTACTTTAAATGCTCCACTCTTCATACCCTCAGTGTTCCAGTTCCCAGGCTTTCCCATCCCTACTTTCTTCTATTCCACCTCTCTAACTTAAATGCTCCATTCTTCATACCTGTTAGATTTTTGCATTTCTCAGAAATTCACCTTTTTCTCTGGGCCATATCTGCTGTCCAGATTTATTCTACCTACTTTTTAATAATTGCAGAAGCATCACTTGTTTTGGAAGGTCTGCCCTAATGTTCAAGAGTGGTCTGTCTGCCCCGATAGTACTGCTCATTTACTGAGATGAAAAACAGAAAACGAACCACATGTTTTTGTTAAAGAAAGACCGGCAAATGAAAATGAGTTCATGAGCACACATTTTAGAAGAGGATATGTTTTGCACTATATAGTATGTTTTGCACTATATAGTATGTCCACAGACATACTATATAGTGCAAAACCTTGATCAGACCTGGAAATACTCCATGCTTGATACTGTCAGAAAGATTCTTAATGGTTTTTGAATAGCCATGGTCTAGGCAGAGTGATCACAAGCCCTTAGGGGGCAGCAGAGGATTAGCTAACAAGACAGTTGTCATGGGGGCACGCACTTATCTAAACAGAGGCCTCTGTCATTGGTCTTGACCTTAAGTTATTAGCCTTTCATTATCTGATAATAAATAAGAACAACAGCTAGAGAGGAATTGAAGCTGACAAGAAAATCACAAACTCAAATGTATATTACAAGGAGAAGACAGAAGGTAACTGAAACTCTGTGGCCAATGTAAGAGTTACCCATTCTACCTGGGACCGTAGGAATGATTCCAAATGTTTGTGGCTGAAACAGACTTTCAGAAGAAAAGGCACTGTAACATCTTTACATATGCATGTGTCTAACTCTTGGATGCCATTTAAAGGAGGGTAGTACTGTATTTGAAGACGGGAGAAGACAGAGAAGCACCCACAGGCAAGAGCTAGAATCAGGGCTAGAAAAAGATGGAAATGTACTAGGTTGAAGTATGTCATGAGACACAAGTTAGGAAGGTGGTAGTGGTGATCTAAGGGATTTCTACCATCTGTTGCACCCTTAGTGTTCTTGGCAACATGTGTATAGCCAACCTTTCTTAATTCTTGTACAAATTCTTGTACATGAAGGAAAGTGTTAGCATACTTGTTTACACATGAACAGACAGAGTCTCCTTGTTCAAGTTCACATGAAACACAAGACTCTCAAGCTCTAGCTTCAAGTCTCTAAATGTTAGTAAACTTAAGGTTTTAGACACACAGGTCAAGATCAGCACTTTCAGGCTGCAGCAAGACATAGTGGTCATCTCTACTCCAAGGGAATTGTGTCAAAATAGATTTAGACTTAGAGGGCCTAGGATGAGGTCTGAGATTCCACTTATCTAGTAAGATAATGCTTCCAGGAATGTCTGTGTGGCTGCCCTGTAGAAAATGGTGGAAGAAACATAGATGCAGTATCATGACACCAAGTTTTGTTGTTTTTGTTTGACTCAAAAAGCAAGATCATGTTTGTATCACGTTTATGGGATAAGGGATATAATGCACACAATAGCTTCTGAACCATGAGATCTGATTGTTTTGAAACCACATACATATTTTCACCTGTATCATATTGCTATATGAACAATCTTGAACAAACAATTATGGTTTTCTTTTTTGTAATTTACCAAACAGGACTAACCTAAAGATCAACTATAAAAATAGTAATTTAGTTTGTTAATGCCAGTAATTCATATAGTAAGCTAGTTTGGGGTTTGGATTTTGAAGCCTTTGGCAAAGTTTTTGACATCATTTCCATTTTTATCTTCTGCTTTTCTCTTTTTTTTAAAAATTTACAGTTTGTTGACAATGGACAGCTCTATAAACCGCAGTCAAACATTCCACCCATGTGAAGTTGCAACATAAGACACTCATTTATCCTAACATGACTCTTTTTCTACACTTTCTCCACCTGGATTATACCTTCCCACAGCTCCCACTTCAACTAGCTCCAGTGCAGCCAAATGTCTTCAGCTTCACACAGCATTCCCATTGGACATAGATAGATAGATAGATAGATAGATAGACAGACAGACAGATAGATGACTTCTTGCCCTAGCATAGGGTTATATTTGTAACTGGCATTTGAGTCACTTCTTTTGGACAAATCTAGTGGAATGGATTTGAAATACTGGTTTTGGAAAAGATGATTAATATGTTGGTCATTGTATTTGCCAGATTATTACATCTCTGTATTCATGGAATTCTTATAGGAAACTTCCTTTAGTGGGCCACAACTTGAAATTGATAGACTTTGTAATAAACCACCGGACTTATGTTACAACAAATTAGATCAGATCAATTGCAGTCTTAATTCTTGTACATTTCATCAGAGCACTCCTAAAATGAGATGTGTGTAAACAGATCATTCTCCGTTAGGGAGATGACAAAATATGAACATAAATGTCAGAATGTTTTTCTGGGAAGGAGTTTTCCTGTTGTGACTGATATGAAAGGGATGTGAGTGCCAAGCTAATTTTAAGGTTGTATTTAAAGAGCAAAACAATTCAAGATTAGTTATTTCTGATGAAGGCATGGATACAAATGTCAATATCATCTCTTCCACCTTTATCATTATTATTTTATATTTTCAAACAGTTTATATAAGATTGAGATTGTAAGTGTACTTGGTTATTACCTTAACTCAAACTCATAAGGCAAGAATATGTATTTCACACAAAGTAGAGCAAATGCATGCTTTATTTGTGAAAGTCATGAGTCTAAGAGAACATCACAGTTTGGAAGGCTTCCTGTGTGTATACCACAAAGTCTGCATTAGCTACATTACTGCGGTAGAGATAGGTGTGGCCATCTGCTCAGGTTTTCCATTCCAGCAAACATTTTAATGGGTTTTCTTGAATCATATTAGTTTAGAAAGTGCCTATGATTCTTCATAAACTTACTGGTCAAATAAAAATAGGAGATGAAATAAGATTTCTTGACATAGCGTCATTTTCCTCTAACCAACCAGGCAGGTATTTGACTTGAGATCTTATTATCCTTGACATTACCACATTTTTTTTTGGTTTCTTCCCACTGTGAAGCTTCACTGTATTTTTTAATCATCCTCATGATCTTTCTTCTATGTGTATTTTCTTCACATAGATCACCACCAGATGGCAAGACCAAGGGGTGAATGGAGAGTGGGATTAGATGACTAGATACAACTTTTTCTTAGGTGAAAGAATGGATTTATTCACTTACCTAAAAAAAGAAAATGACAGAACAGCTCTTTTCACCTGATTTCCACCAAACTAAAATTGAATAATGAAATACATTAAGGTCAGATGCATACTGTATCAAAAAATTGCTTATTCATAATGCTGGGTTTTTTTTGTCAAGAGACAAGATTTAATGTGTTGTCTTCCACAGCATTAACTTAAATGGTATTCTTTCTAAGTTTTAATCAAGTCACTTTTCCTACAGGTGAAGACACAAGGTTCAGAGGAAGAAAATGTCTTGAGTAAAAGGAAATTATTACATATGATTATCTCAGTTCATACCAATAACCACTTGAGAGGACATTCTACTGTCCTTAGTTTACCCACAAAGAAATTATACCTTAGATGCTCAAGTCACTGTCATAATGATTTTTGTGATCAGCTCCTGGAATGCTAAAAGAGAACAAGAAAAGCTTGTATCTAAGAACCCCATGAAATCCTTAGAGCAGAAGACTCCATGAACATGCTATACACTAAACGCCTTTACATTATTTCTCCAAAAAGACAACTCAAATGTAAATCAAACTCAGAGTAAGCAGTGATGGCAACATTCTGGGGCTTAGGTCCCAGCTTAGTTCCTGGTTGGAGGGTCTATGCTGGAACTGGCAGTGACAGGAAAGTCAGCTGGACAGGAGAAGAAGATCTATAATATGCTTATGTCTTATTTTAACACTATTATTTTAATGGTATAATGATGTGGGAGTCCCCTCTGTGTCCTGTGATTACCATTAATGAATAAAGAAACTGCCTTGGCCTGTTGATGGGGCAGGACTTAGGAAGGCGGGGAAGATGGAACTGAATGCTGGCAGAAGGAAGGCAGAGAGAGAGAGAGAGAGACGCCACGGAGCTGCTAGAGTCAAACATACCGAATCTTTGCCAGTAAGCCACTGCCACATGGTGATATACAGATTAATAAAAATGGGTTAAATTAATATAAGAGTTAGCCAATAAGAAGCTAGAGCTAATGGGCCAAGCAGTGTTTTAATTAATATAGGTTCTGTATGGTTATTTTGATTCTGAGCGGGCGGGATGAACAAGCGGCCCTCCATTTACCGTATAATCAACTAAATATTTAATGCTTTATCCCATGTTTAAGGGTTATCTTCTGACCCACAATAATAATTCTTTATGCTGAGAAATGACAAAGAACATGAGAGGACAGATGTTTCCGTGTACATGTGATGCATGTGTGCATAGGAGCTGTCCTTCTGCACTTATAGGTACAGTATCTCCAGGTCCATTATCCACATATTAAAAATATTGTTCCAAAAATGGCATCTGTTCACATTAACAGATTTCTATCTTATCTTGATCATTCATTAAGCAAACAATAGAGGTTAACAGCCATATGCTTAGCATTTGCATTGTGCTCGGTAGCATAAGCTATATCAAAGTGATTTAAACTCTGTAAGATAGTATTTATAGATTAAGCACAAACAAGATGCTGTTTTACACTAGGGCCTTGATTTTTTATGAGTTTTTATATTTGTGATTTAGGAAGCCAGTACCAATGGATATCTGGAAGTTAAGATGCTTAGATTAATTCTCTTTCCCCAGACAAAATTTAGTGTGAGAAGTGTGGTACCAGCAAACAGGAAAATTCAGTATCAGGGTCATGATTTATCCTGGATTCATTGCAAGAGGCTGTAGAGGCACAACCTTCTATCTGTTTTGAGTACAAAGAGATTCTCTGTTGCTATGACTTGCTTATCTTGCTGATCTTTACCAAAGTCTTCTCCCAAAGGAGTATCATGGCAAAGCATACTTTATGTTATATCCTACATGTTGATATTTCTTCCTGTTGACTAACATAATTAAAGCTGCTAAGAAACAGACAGAATGATGGTATCTTTCTGAATAGAAAATATTTAGAAAGTGGCAGCCTTCTCTGTTTCTAGTGTCTTTGTAGGACACTGTTAAGAAGTGACTTGGTTGTTTTTCAGAATAGCTCAGTAAGAATCCTGTGACTTAGCTGTCATTCCTGTTTATACTGTCTAGGAATACAGTAACAAATCTGAAAATCTCCAAATGTACACTGTCCTTTTATTTTTCACCTGATTTATACAGCTTTTTATATTTAACCCCACTCTGCTGATGCTTCCTGCATTATTGATGCATTCATTGCCTTTATCTCTCCATCACTTCCTTAATTTTATTATTGTTTTATATGCCCTTGCATATATGGGTTGTTTAATCATAATTGTGAGGTAAAGTGTGGTTTCCACTCAAAAGGTCAAATCACTCCATCTCTCCCTTTGTTTCTATGGCATTCCCAGATTCTTGCTCCTATGTCTGCACAAACAGCATTGGTGCAAAGCTATAGTAATTGAGTAAGAGTGAGTTTAGTAGCATTTTTAAAAGCAACTTTAGCTCTTGTACTGCTTTGACTTATTAAATTGATCACTGTCATACCTTCCAAGACTCTTTGAAAGTTTGTAATATGACTGAGTCATTTTCTTCCCTCCCAAACTCCAGCATGTCACACTCCAGAGATTCCCTCCATATCAGATGCTCTATTTACTCTAGCAACCATTTCTGAAAACATCTATCTCTTTACTACTTGGATGAAGGTTTGGGAAATCACTTATCTCAGTCTTCTTCATGTCCCTGGTTGGCCATCATTCATGTGCTTTAATCATGGTGTCCTGTATTGCACAGCCTTTTCTTGCTTTATACTGAATTGTCCTGTCTATCATACCTTGACTGTGTTTGAAGATGTACCTACTATATCTATCCAGCTTTATTACTTAATCCATGGGAAGTCCTCTATGTTGGTGACAGTGTACTGTGATGGAGGAAACATTAAAGACTTGATGTGGGATTCCCCTCTGTATGCTGTGAATACCATTGGTGAATAAAGAAATTATCTTAGGCCTATGCAAGGCAGAACTTACGTAGTCAGGGAAAACTAAACTGAATGCTGGGAGAAAGAAGGTGAAGTCAGAGAGAAGCCATGTAGCCCCGCCTGAGACAGATGCTGGAACTTTACCTGGTAATCCACAACCTTGTGGTGATACACAAATTAACAGAAACAGGTTAAATTGATATGTAAGTGCTAGCTAATAAGAAGCTAGAGATAATAGGCCTAGCAGTGATTTAAATACAGTTTCTGTGTGGTTATTTTGGGAGCCTGTGTGGCCGGGAAATGAACAAGCAGCTTCTCTTACTACAAAGACTGACACCGGAAGATCTGCCTTTGGTGCCAATTGTACTAGTTGTTGGATATTTGATGAGTATCAAGATTTCAGCAGTGTTGATAATAAAATATGGTGTATACAATTCATAATTTTAAGGATAAGTTTATATCATGTTTTACATAAATTATGCATCACATAGCTATATGTAAATTAAATATAAATATAATTTAATTAAGGATTAAAAGTTAATCATTGCTTATTGTTATGTATCATAGGTATGAAAAATCTGTTGGTCATTCATTTTCTTTTCAAAGTCAATGTGCTTTGTTCAAGATGAGTCACTGTAGTCATTCTTTTTTCTAAGTTTTGGTTTTATTTAAAAGACATTTTTCATGCCAAAGCATGGACTTAAGATCTCAGTTGTTCCTCTTTGAGTAGGTGCTGCTCCTGCCTTTCTGGGTACTCCTAGAGAACAAGAAATTTTCTCTTCTAATTATCAACTAGCAGGCCTCTTAATGTAAGCTTTTACTTTAGGTTCAAAATGTTTCAAGGATAATCTCTAGAAATCATGTTCAATATTCTGTATGATTTAACTGTCATATTGGTTGATGACTAAATTATCCTAACATCCCTAGAAAGGTCAAATTAATTATGTCTATTTCAGCAAAGAATTCATGGTATAGCTAGCTCCAGTAACTGCTAGGTGTGTGGGAATATATCTGTCATAGCTGGAAAAAAAATTCGCTCTAAGAAGAAAGAATCGTATAATATTGCTCTCACTTATGCATAATGTGTTCAGTGAATGTCTGTGGCTCAAGATAATACCACATCCTACAGATAAGCCCTGTGGTCCAGTGACAGCTGTCTGATGGTTGACATGGGTACTAAGATGAATGGGTAAGAAGCATACACAGCATGGTTGGCTGAGAAAGAATGATTCATGTCCTAAGTAAAGTAGAGTACATCCATGTAGCATTCTATATCACACAGGATTGTGTGTAATTTAACACATAATAATTCTTTCTTACCTGAATTCTCATGCAATGATTTTGGTCTGTGGTCGATTGCAGGTGATGGAAACTATGGAAAATGAAGCTGACGATACAGGGAAGCTACTTCATAAATAAAATGCTGACACAAAAAAATTGTATGATACATTATGGAAATGGTAAAATATCCATTATGATTAAAGTGCAGCATTATTTTCAGTTGAGAAAAAAGTAAGAAATCGGGCTCATTCCAAACATGATGATCCTTGTGTTTAATCTCAGCACTCAGGAGATAGAATCATGTTTTAGAGCAGCTTGATCGCCATACTGAGTTCTAGGCCAGGCAAGGGCTACATACTGAGACCCTGAACAAAAAGAAAATCCTAGAGAAGATTAGGAAGTTTGTTTTGAAGCTAAACCAAAGTCCCAGAATGTTCTTTAAAAACTTCACTCTGAAGTTCTTGATTCATAAAGCATTATGATGAGTTTTAACTTTCAGTTATTAATTGTGACACCCAACAGAGAAAATCTGTGCATATATTAACACAAATGTTAGCAAACATCATAGCACAGTGTTAAAAATAGGAAACGCTAGACTCTTGTGTATTTCAACATAAGATTTATTTTAAGAAACGTTTATTTAAAACTGATCTGGAGGAAAGTTTACACATATAACCAATGTAGTGTTTGCAAACTCTTTTATGTTTAGATATTTAGCTACCTTGTGCTGTTATCTGTACTTAAGTATTTTAAAATGCAGGTGCAATGGATGTAATATAATTTCAATGCTAACTACCCTCCTCCACCACAAACACACTGTCTTTACCACTTATAATAGAAACTGGCTTGAAGAAAATTTGTACTCATTGTCATTATGTAGTATTTCACAGGTGAAAAAGTCTGATATATATTATATAATGTTTAATATATATAATATAGATTCTAAATATATATCTGTACATATATATTAAAAAACAAGACATAGTACTGAGGGAAGACTATTATATGATTTGGGGAGAGAAGATGATTTAGTAGGCAGTGGCATAGAAGACAAAAGAAGACACAGGAGTGTATATGATCAAAGTACATTGTGTACATGTAAAGAATATTACAGTGAAAGCTACTATTTCATACATTAAAATTAATGGTTAGATTTTTTAAAAATGGTTTTGAGGAGAAAAACTAGGCTTAGGTGAAGGAAGAGGCATTTTACATCATGTAATCACAAGTCTTTTCCCTTTAATTCTATGTTATTTTATTTCATGGGTTGCAAAAACCATTCTCAGAAAAGTATATGGTTTACTCTGAACATGTTCCTTTCTCTAGTCTGCTACCATCCCCCTTTTCCCTGGCCCCTCTGTCATTAATCTCCATTGTTGCTTTTGACTACTTTATACTTTCATGTTATAGGTACATGCACAATTTTATAATTCCATATGAAACCATGACCCACAAATGAGAGAACAATGTAATATTTGACTCCACAACACTTCATTAATTTGCTTTATATGATTATTTCTAGTTTCCTCTATCTTTCCTGCAAGTGATATAATTGTAACCATCCTTACATCCAAAAAAATTCTCACTGTGTTTTAGAGATTACATTTCCTTTATCCATTTTTTTGATGGTGGACACATAGAAAAATTAAACTAGATCACTATTTGTCACTAATATGAACTCAAAATGCATAAAAGACTTTAATGTAAGGTGAAAACTCTAAAACTGGTAGAAGAAAAAGTAAAGAAAGCACTTCAGGATATTAGAATAGGCAGAAACTTTCTAACTAGAAATCAAGTTGCTCCAAAATTTGCACCAAATATTGACTAGTAGGACCTCATGAAATTAAGAAGCCCGGCAAAGTAAGTAAACTGAGTAAAAAGGTATAGGAGACAATATTTCCTAGCTACATGCCAGGCAGAGAAGTACTATTTAGAATATATGAAAAAATTAAAAATCAAATAAGAATTCCTTTTAAGTACTTCATGATTAGAAAAATATTTTAGGATGCTAAATATAGGATTGATTGAAGAACAGAGACTAGAAGTTAAAAGACAAATTGGGTATCAAGGGAAGGATGCCGAAGGACTGACTTGCTGTGGGACAATGGTCTTATACCCTGTAAAGTTTTGTAAGTTGTACTGGTTTAATAAAATGCTGATTGGCAAGTAGCCAGGCAGAAAGTATAGACAGGATGGCCAGAACAGGAGAATTTTGGGAAGAGGAAAATCTGAGTCTGCAGTTGTCACTCAAATGCAGAAGAAGCAAGATGAGGATGTCTCACTGATAAAGGTTCCAAGTCATGTGGCTAACACAGACAAGAATTATGGGTTAATGTAAGAAGTAAGAGTTAGTTAATAAGAAAGCTTGAGCTAATAGGGCAACCAGTTTATAATCAATGTATGCCTCTTTTATTTCGTTGGGACTGAATGGTTGCAGGACTTGGTGGGACAGAAATCTCTGCAAACAAATGGTATCAATGTGGACAGCTAAATCCACTTAAAACCTTAGAGAGTTTGGTAAGGAATTCTAGACACAAAAGCACAGAGTTAAACATGGCTTCTTGGTAGCAGCATTTTCTCAGGTGAGCTCTGTTTGCTAGAGGCAATTGTGTCTCATTTAAGAGAGATTTCCTGACTCATCTCTAGCTGCAAAAGCCTTGCAGCTCTTTTACGAGGCCCCACCACAAAACACTTAAGTGGTGTTGATGAATAGCTGACTGCATGTTTTTTTGGTGATGGCAGGGACCTTGAAAATCATAGAGTTGTGTCAATAAACATGGCTCTAACCAGTACCTCTGCCATGATGCTAGACACTCAGAAAGCTAAGGATTGGGGTGGATCCAACTGTCAAAGCCACGGCTTTAAGCCTAGACATATCACTTAACAAATAAAAACTAAGTGGTCAGAAAAAGAGATATATGGGAAAGATAGATTCAAAGATGAAGAAAACCTCTAAACAGTTTATAGTGTGTTTAAAAATATATGTAGGCTTGGGAGAGAAAAGAAAAAGTATAAAGTATTTAAAGAAGAGAGAGAAAGAGAGAGAGAGAGAGAGAGAGAGAGAGAGAGAGAGAGAAAGTTGGGTGTGGTGGCATACATCTCTGAGTTCAAGGACAGCCTGGTCTACAGAGTGAGTGCCAGGACAGCCAAATATACACAGAGAAACCCTGTCTCAAAAAAAAAAACCCAAAAATTAAAGATAAAAAGAAAAGAAATAGAGTTTAAAATAAAGCCATGTAAAGATGGAAAATACATAGAGAGTCTGGATACTGTATGTTATTTTGTTGTCATTAAATTGTTTGATGGTTAAGGAAGTAGCAAAAGCTGCTAAAAGACATTTGACTATAAATGCTTCTGGATTAAAACAACATATATATTTTGAAAATGCCTTGACTTCAAAATTTAAGTTAAAAGATATGTTACTTTGGAGAAGAGGTTTTGCTTTTGTTTCCACAGGAAATGAGAGACTGTGGATTGATTCTGGGCTAAGAAAAATCAGGTTTGATTTTTTAAGGAAGACTTCCTGAGAAATCTCTGATAGGAGTGGATGGCCCAGATGTCTGATTTCTACATCCAGAACAGCTTCAAGACTGCTGGCTGAGATGATCAAGCCTCACAGAATTATTTCAGTCAGGACTTGACCATAATTTCATAATTTCAGGGGACCTGAATTTTCTTTAGGTCCCCATAAGATGATCAGTGCCCTCAATCAGCAGGAAGTAGCCTAGAAAAATTACACTTACATTCCCCCCAAAATGGGTTATGAATGTTTTTCTTTGTTTAGAGTGTTGGCTACAAGTTGTTACAGATAATGGTCTGGAGAAACACTGAACAGAGGAGATTAGAGTCAGAGTTCTTGTTATAAAAAAAATGGGAGAAGTGCTGTGGGAAAATGGTTTTGTTACCCTGTAAAGTTTTGTAAGTTGTACTGGTTTAATAAAATGCTGATTGGCCAGTAGCCAGGCAGGAAGTATAGGCAGGATGACCTGAACAGGAGAATTTTGGGGAGAGGAAAGGCTGAGTCTGAAGTTGTCACTCAGATGCAGAGGAGCAGAATGAGAATGCCTCACTGACAAAGGTATCAAACCATGCGACTAACACAGACAACAATTATGGGTTAATATAAGAAGTAAGAGTTAGTTAATAAGAAAGCATGAGCTAATAAGCCAACAAATTTATAATTGAGGTAAGCCTCTGTGTGTTTCTTTGGGACTGAATGGCTGTGGGACCAGGCATGACAGAAATCTCTGCCAACAGTGACTGATCTGGTGAAAGATTAAAGAGGCTCCTTAGGTACAGAATGGACAAGATTAAAAATAGTTTACTAGGAAGTGGGGGCTGGATGCATCAACTCTGAGTTTTCTAGCTTTGGCCACTGATTGATGATGATACTGTCTGTTAACTGATAAAGAGTAAAGAATAGACTGAATCTTTTAAAAATGCAGTGGATAAAAATAGATTGAGATGTTAGTAAAAATGGTAGAATTTTCAGATGGCCCCTTCTATGAAGCTGTACCAATGATGTTAAAATGAGTAAACATTCACAGTGAGAGTCAGGTCACAGCTAAGGACTGATACTGACATTCATGTTTTCATTGCTCCTAATTGGGTACAACAACAATTTTTAATATTCTCTCACTTTAAAACTTATGAATGGCAATATCTACGTTTAAATATAATCCTATCAGGTTTTGGCATAGGCAGACAAAACTGGCTTTAAAGTATGTAATCTTTCCTGCTAGCTAGCTCTAATTCTCATTTTTCCTTTAAATATGCAAGTGAATGAAGGTTATATTAAAATAGTAACAACTTTATATGAAGTCTATCTTATTTTTAAGTAATTTTAACTGTTCGATAGTTTCAAGCATTATTTGAATAAATTACATGTGTTATCCATTTTAACTAATCTTAATACTGTAATGTAGTATTCTTCATTTTAAGATTGCTGACCCTATTAGTCAAGCATATAGAGTTTTTAAAATTAGATTTTTTTATGCCAGATTTTCTTTTCTAAAAATTGTTGTTAAGAATGTATCTCAATCCATATGAATTCTTTGAGACTTTTTGACTTGAATTAAAGTAGAAATGTCTTCCTCTGGAATCCAAATAAATTTATGATCTACTTGCAAATGAAGAAATGCAATAGAAATGCGTATTCTGTGGCTGTATTAAAAAAATCAGAGCTATGCAGTTTTAACAACTGTCTGCAGGAATTATGAGTTCCTGGGCTGCAAGCTGATGCATAAATAGTTCTGAGTACCCTGTGCTTGCATACTGTGAGAAAAACTAAAGTAGTTCACAACCAGAGAATACATGCAGATGACCTGAAATTTCAGGAAAATTTATTCCTGGTGAGATGATTAATTTTCTATGTCAACTTGATGAGCTAAGGGATAACCTGATAGCTGGTAGGGCATTATTTTTCTGGTTTTATCTGTGAGGGTGCTTCAAAAAAGATTAGCATTTAAATTAGCTAACTGAACAAAAATGTACCTTGACTAATGTGTGCTGGCATTATTCAATCTGCTGAAGGCCAGAATAGAACAGAAATGTAGAATGGTGCAGTAGCTCCTTCCAAAAACTGAGAGACACTATTACTCTGCTGCTGGCCATCAGACCTATGGATTCTTGGACCTCAAACCCTAGGATTTAACATCATTAGTTCTTTTTAGTCTCAGGCTAAAGAACCTTTATACCTCTTCTGGCCTCATATAGAATTTTCAGGCTACTTCCTTGTGACTATGTGAGCCAATTCTCATTGTAAATTTCTTTCTACAAATATATAGCCCCAACTTACTGTTATTTGACATGTAATTTGTTGTAGACTCTTGATCTGTCTACAACAGATTAAATTTTTTTTTGGATTTTTGTTTATGTATATGTCTATGTGAATGTATGCCAAGTGTGTGCATGTTCTCACAGAATCCAGAAGAGGGTACTGGATTCCTTAGTGCTGGAGTGATAGGTGGTTGTGAGCTATTCAGCATGGGTGTTGGGAATAGAATTTGGTTCCTCTGGAAAAGCAGCAAATGTTCTTAATCAATGAGACATATATCTATCCTCTGAATTTTGATTTGTTCTTATATTTTCCAAGCCAGTGGTGGTGTTGTGATCTAGAATTAATTTTTAAGATGGGAGACAGTGGCAAGTGCACTCTCAGTCAGCCTACATCATGAGGGTAAGCACAATGCATTATTTGGGAAGCTTTTTGTTTTTGGACAGAGGTATTCAATAAATTACAAGGTGTATATAACATTTCACTAAAAAAACAGGCTGCTTGTAGATGAGGTTTTGTTAACAAGTAAGTATTATGAACATGTTTAAGGGGGAATAAATTAGGATGTTCATTAGGTTAAGTAGAATAAATATATTTTCAAATTATTAAACAAAGAACACACACACACACATATATATGTCTTAGTTCCTTTTCCTGTTTGGGGGACACAGTAAAATAAATGGAGGAAAGGATTATTTTAGCTCACAGCGAAAGATATAGTCCAGTATTACAGGAAGTCAAGGCAACAGAGCTTGAAGCATCTGGTCACATTCTTCCACAATGAGAAAAGAGAAGAGGAAGAATGAAAACTTGCTGCTTAGGTCCCTTATTCCACATTTATAGTTCCTCCCGGGAATGTTACTGCTGACAGTGGGTGAGTTTTCTAATCTCAGTTAAAAACAATAAAGATAATGCCCTTTGAGTATGCTAGAGATCCATCTTCTGATGATTCTAGAGTCTATGAAGTTGATAACACTTACCATCACAACTCTACTCCTGTCAATTTGATATCCAAATACATCATGTTTATATCATAACCTTTCACTCCTTTGTCAGCAAAGACTCACAATCATGTTATAATTTATGTTCAGTATAACTTCTAAATTCCTCATTATCTGTTAACAATTTCAACATTTCAATTTTTCAATTTTTGAAATAACAATTTCAAAAAGTCCAAAGTCTTTTACTGTGAGCTCATATAAAACACAATAAAACAAGTTACTGGTTGACACAGAGTTGAAACTCTTATATTAAAATGGTACTAGCAAGAAATAATCACACCAAAAACAAACAAACAAACAAAATTAAAATGAAGCAGGGCAAACACCAATTCCTGCAGCTCCAATTCTGGCATCTGGAACTTCAATAAATTACAAGGTGTATATAACATTTCCCAAAAAAACAGGCTGCTTGTAGATGAGGTTTTGTTAATAAGCAAGTATTATGAACATGTTTAAGGGGGAATAAATTAGGATGGTCATTAGGTTAAGTAGAATAAATATATTTTCAAATTATTAAACAAAGAACACACACACATATATGTATATATATGTAATCAACAGGGCTTCAAAATGTTTAGGTGTGCACATTCCTCCAACGATGTTATCTTCAAAATGCTTAGGTGTGCATATTCCTCCAACGATGTTATCTTCAGCACACAGATATTCTATCTTCAACATGTTCCCTACATGCCTGAAGCTCTCAAAAGTTCATATCCCAAGGTCCTGGAATCTCCAATATGCTTGGATCTCTGCAGCCTCACCACAGTTTCACATGTTGCCTCTCAAAGACCCCCTTATAGGAATATCTACCTTAATGTACTTTGTCCCCAACTGCATTTTGAAACTGTAAAGCAGTACTCTGGGTCCCTTTTAATCTTCCATGCCTGTAGAACCAGTGTGAGAGGGGAAATGTTGTCAGATTCTATCAATAGTCTGAGATAAAGCCCAGTTCCTTGGAGTTACTTTTATATCAGATTCTGTATGTTGACCCTAGGGTAACACTTCCCTAGAAACCTGTATTTGATTAACAGGTAATGCCAAAGCTTAAGCTTTCTTCCTATAAATGAATCTGGATCTTCACAAGAGTCTCTGAGGGTTCACAGGACACCTCTTCTATTGTTCAAGTGTAGCACTGTAGCATGAAGAGCCTGCTAGCTGGGGTTTCTGTCCCACCCAGTGCCCCCAGCCGTTTAGCCCCAAAGAAAATCTCACAGAGAGGTCTTTATTAGGTTATAAACTGATTGGCCCATTAGCTCAGGCTTCTTATTAGTTCTTGTAGCTTATATTAACCCATTATTCTTATCTATATTAGCCACATGGCTCAGTACCTTTCTCAGCAAGGCAGGTCACATCCTGCTTCTTCGGTGGTCTAGGCAGGAGTATCAAGAGAGCTTCCTGCTTCCCAGAATTCTCCTATTATCCTTGCTCTGCCTCCACTTCCTGTCTGGTTGACACGCCTATACTTCCTGCCTGGCCAATCAGCATTTATTTAAAACATGATTGACAGAATACAGACAATTCTCCCACACCATAGCACATGCATTTTTTTCTTTAGTGGTGCTGTTTTTTTTTTTCACCTGCTTTTTCAGGACTAACATTGTAGCAGAGGCTGCTCATTTGTTCCCGACTGCTCAGATCTGAAATAAGCACACAGAAACTATATTAATTGCAATTCATGTTTGGCCAATAACTTAAGTGCATTTCTGGCTAACTCTTATATCTTTAACCCATCTCCATTCATCTGTGCATCACCATGAGATATTAACATACCGGCAAAGTTTCGGTGGGCTCTGGTGGAGGCATCTATCTCTTTTGGAGGTTACATGGCTTCTCTAGCTTTTATATCTTAAATTAACCCACTTCTATTAATTTGTGTATCATCATGAGGCTGTGGTCTACTGGTAAGGTTCCAGTGACAACAGCTTTCTCCTTCGGCAACTACATAGTGTCTCACTGACTCTGCCTTCTTTCTTCCAGCATTCAGGTTAGGTTTCCTGCCTATCTCTAATCTGTCTTATCACAGGCCAAAGTGGCTTCTTTATTCATTAACCAATAAGAGCAACACATAGACAGAAGGATCTCCCACATCATAACATCATGAATGTTGTCTTGTATTGAAATTTCACATATCAAATAAATTAGGTCATTATCTAAAAACTCATCTTTACTCAGGTTCTAAGGATATAAGCAAAATTAAGCTGGATTCCTGACAAAAAAATATTACATGAGCAAGGACCCCATCCAAGATTTTTATAGAATGCTTATTATCCACTTAAGAGCTCCATAGCTGGACCTCCAAGGTACATATTTATCTAAGCATTTTTTTTTCTACCAAGCTCCCACTAGATTAGTTCGTTACACTATGCTGCCAGCTTTCTACCTGGAAACTTTGTGCTTTCCTTGTCCAAAGTTCCTCACTCTCCTACATTCCACCTCCAATACAGTTCCAGCGCCTTGAGAACGCATAGGTTCATTACAGCAAAGACCGAATATCCAGCATCAATATCTGCTTAGTTTATTTTCTTGTTATTGTCAAAAAAAACTTATAAGAAAAAGGGATTATTTACAGTGTCTCCCAACCTCAGTTAGTACAATGAAAACAATCCCAGTGGTATGCCCACAGGCTTTTCTGCCTATTTATTCCAGATTCTGTTAACCACCATACTATTCTACTGACTTGTTTTTTTTTTTTTTAGATAGTCCTGAATAATGTACATTATCTCAGCTGTCCAGCTTCCAATGATCCAACTTTAGGAGCAAGATTACAATCAGACAAAAAACCTAAGTTAGGACTCTCCAGCTGAACCCACACTGATATTTCTGATCTAAGAAAACCATGGAGACTATAAAGTTTCTAAAACTTAGATAATATTTTGTATTGGAATACTAACTAGTCACTGATTTTGCCTTCTGAAAATGGAGATTTTGTAAAACATAAACCTGTGATGATGGAATTGGGACAAATATTTGAGTTTTGAAAAATCTTAAGAAAAATTTAAACAAAAGTCTCAAGGACATTGGTAGGCTCTTAGTAGTTGCTAAAGGGCCTCAATGATGGTGTCAAAGAAGGTTAAAAAACTAAGAATGATGCTAAAGAACACTGGTGCAAAGAAAGACACTGGGGATAAGGGGAAAAATTGTTCAAACTGTTCCCCACATTATTGTAGAAAAAGGAAAACAAACTTTCCTGCAGAGGTTGTTTATACTTATAACAGTGAAGAAAGCTAAAGTACAATTCATCTCACTTTAAAAGGAAATTTGGAATAAATATAAATGATTCAGAGAATTTTTTTCTCTTTTTCTTTTTCCTTTGGCTAGCAAAGGGTTTGTAGTTACAAAAGGTCCTCAGTGCAAAGGTCGAATACAGGTTGGGGTTATGAAAATCTTCAATAAGATTAGAGAGATCTATGCAAACAACCTTCCCAAGGAAATGTCCTTTCCTGAGGGATGTTTTCCAGATCCTTTTAATTACCAGAAAGATAAGGCTCATAAGACAACATGCACATTTACAGCAAACCCGAAGTATGGAAGGAATTGTATTGAAGAGGCTGTGTTTCATCACTGTCTCTAATTATGTTACTGAAATTTTTCAATGAGATTTATAAAATTCCACAAAGCTTTAAAAGTTTTAGAATTTACAGGAAGTGCACAATTTGTAAAGTCCTCTAGTATGGGTTCTTAGATTTGAACAAGCACAAAGAGAAAACAGAAAATGAAAACAAGCTTTATTGTCAGACCCAGGCCCAGGGACCTATACAACTGTACATAAGGTTTTGTTATTACATAAACAAAGAATGACATAGAGAAGTTGGAGCCCATAGGCATAGAAAAGAGCAGATAATGGAACCAAGCCATCATCAAGGAATGACAATATGCGTCTTGCTAGATTTCAGAGTGTTTAGAGACCAGTGTTCAGGGATACATTTGTCTTGGCCTCCTTGTCCTTGCCTATATTTTCAAAAGTACGGCAAAATTAAAAGCACACCATTGTTTATTTGTGCTATTATTGAGAGTTGTTTTTACAGTAAAAAATTTAAAGAGTGAAGCAATCTGTCTGTCTGTAATTAAGAATCAATCTTATTTACTTATTTCCTCGTAAGTGATGGATTCCTGAAATGTAAAAGTCTCCAGCCGTAATGGAGACCCACTGTGTGCAGCTTCCCTTTATGCTATTTTACATATCTGATGGTGCTTTGAGTTCAGCAGAACTGACTAGCATGTGTATTGATGCTGACTTTGTGTCTCTGTCAAGAGCAATGCATTGCTTTGTTTCTGCCTCACAATCCCCATGTATTCTGCCATCATTTGAGGAATAGTCACAGTTTAACAGTAAATAAAATAGACTGAGAATCCAGACTCAGCCATTAATAACTACTGCAGGATGTCAGCTTTTCCCCTTTGTGAATGCAGGTACCTATTATTGTTCTGTTTTCAGAAAAAATTTCTAGTCCTCAAGTCTCCACATTGAAAAAAAAATGATATTCAGAGTTATTCCTAAGGAATTGCAATTGGGATGTACCATTCAACCATTTTTGATGATGAGGCCCCAGGCTTTTGGACAGTTTCATCATGAACATGACCAGGGGACTTAAAGTAGGGATAGCTTATTTCTGCTCATGAAAGGGATAAAAAACTGTTGTAGGCCATATTGGGACAATGACATGTTTTAATATTTGAAGGTGATTGTACCAATATATCAAGTTACATCTGAGGATTCATCAATGAGACCTTGACATTTCTCAGAGGCATTCATCTATATTTTCATCCCATATCTCCCCAGAATATTCTAGGGTTCTCATGCTTAACCCTTGAACTCAACAGGTCCTTCCTCCTTCCCCACCCTTCCCTTAACATCAATGTGTTTTGATACAGCCAAACAACTTTAATAATTTTGGATCCATTTCTTGCCCCATATTATTCTGAAGATTAAATTATCACACTGGTGAAGATATTTTTCCCATGTGTATATTTTTATTTTAATCTTTGTTAAGTTATGGTGCAGTTTAGTAGTAAATTAAATATCAGGCATCCTACTTTGTGATGGGCAGTCCCTGGCCAGATGGACAGTAATTGAACCCATTCCCAAGCTTTATGGCCACTATATTTTCTAGTTCTGGCAATTTTAGTTTGCATTCTCTGTGAAGCAGAGCTCAAGATTTATTAGACATATGAGATATTTGTTAAGGGAAATGTTCATGATGTCAAGGCATGAGGTCAGCAAGAATGCAATGGGGAAGATGTTGACCACAATTCATCAGGAGGTGTTTTGGACTATTAAATAGTGCCACATAAGTCTTAGGTTCTTGGTGAAGGAGGTCCTGAGTAATATATATCCATGGGAAGAGTTCTTATTTTTTTTTATATACCAGAGCACTGTGACTCCTGCAGAGAGTGGATTCGGAGGTCACGAGACAGCTCAGAGGTTAAAGGTATTTACTGTGAAGCTTAAAGACCTGTGTTTGATCCCAGGACATACACAGTGGAAAAAGGAAACTGATTCCCTTAAGTTGTCCTCTAGCCTCCATACACTCATGCACTTATGCACACTTACACACATACATGAAGGAATAAATCCAAAGATGTAATACATTTTAAAAGAGTGAATCCAGAAGAGTAGACCCTGGGGATCTGCTGAAGAATTTTGTCAGAATAAGGAGATCTTGGGGATTTGAATTGGAAAGGAAGAAGTCAAACTTTAGTTATTTGCAGATGATATGATAGTGTACATAAGTGAACCCAAAAACTCTACTAAAGAACTTCTACAGCTGATAAATACCTTCAGTGATGTGGCAGGATACAAAATCAACTAAAAAAAATCAGTAGCCCTCCTATACACAAAAGATAAAGAAACAGAGAGGGAAATCAGAGAAACATCACCTTTCACGATAGCCACAAATAGCATAAAGTATCTTGGGGTAACTCTAACCAAGGAAGTAAAAGATCTATTTGACAAGAACTTTAAGACCTTGAAGAAAGAAATTGAAGAGGATACCAGAAAATGGAAGGATCTCCCACACTCCTGGATTGGTAGGATCAATATAGTAAAAATGGCAATTCTACCAAAGGCAATCTACAGATTAAATGCAATCCCAATCAAAATCCCAACAAAGTTCTTCACAGAACTTGAGAGAACAATAACTAAGTTTATATGGAAAAACAAAAAGCCCAGGATAGCCAAAACAATCCTATACAAAAAAGGAACTTCAGGAGGCATTACCATCCCTGACTTCAAACTCTATTACAGAGCTACAGTAATGAAAACAGCTTGGTATTGGCATTAAAATAGAGACGTTGTCCAATGGAATTGAATCGAAGACCCGGATATTAATCCACAAACCTATGAACACCTCATATTTGACAAAGAAGCTAAAAGTATACAATGGAAAAATGAAAGCATTTTTAACAAATGGTGCTTGCATAACTAGCTGTCAACCTGTAGGAGTATGAAAATAGAACCTTACTTATCTCCATGCACAAAACTCAAATCCAAATGGATTAAAGACCTCAATATAAATCCGACCTCACTTAACCTGATAGTAGAGAAAGTGGGAAGTAGCCTGCAATACATGGGCACAGGAGACCACTTCCTATGTAAAACCCCAGTGGCACAGACAATCAGAGCAATAATGAATAAATGGGACCTCCTGAAACTGAGAAGCTTCTGTAAAGCAAAGGACACTGTCATTAAGACAAAAAGGCATCCTACTGAATGGGAGAAGATCTTCACTAACCTCACATCACACAAAGGTCTGATCTCCAAAATATATAAAGAACTCAAGAAACTAGACATTAAAACTCTAAATTAACCAATTAAAAAAAGGGGTAATGAGCTGAACCAAGAATTCTCAACAGAAGAAGTTCGAATGGCCAAAAGATACCTAAGGTCATGCTCAGCTTCCTTAGTGATCAGGGAAATGCAAATCAAAACAACTTTGAGATACCATCTTACACCTTTCAGAATGGCTAAAATCAAAAACACCAATGATAGCCTATGCTGGAGAGGATGTGGTGTAACGGGAACACTCATCCATTGCTGGTAGGAATGCAAACTTGTGCAACCACATTGGAAATCAGTGTGGTGGTTTCTCAGGAAATTGGGAATCAACCTACCTCAGGATCCAGCAATACCACTCTTGGGAATATATCCAAGAGATGTCCAATCATACTACAAATGCATTGTGCAACTATGTTCATAGCAGCATTATTTGTAATAGCCAGAACCTGGAAACAACCGCGGTGTCCCTCAATGGAAGAATGGATCAAGAAAGTGTGGAATATATACACATTAGAGTACTACGCAACAGTAAAAAACAATGACATCTTGAATTTTGCATGCAAATGGATGGAAATAGAAAACGCTATCCTGAGTGGGGTAACCCAAACCCAAAAAGACGATTATGGTATGTATTCACTCATTAGTGGACCCTAGCCATAAAACAAAGGACACTAAGCTTAAAGCTCACAAGCCCAGAGAAGCCAAATAGCAATGTGAACCCAAAGAAAATCATATATAGATCCTCTTGGAAATTGGAAGCAAACAAGATTGCCAGAAATTTTGTCCAATGGGTGAAGATAGAGACAGAAACCCACATTCACACCAGAGCAATGGATTGAGCTCCCAAGGTTCAGTGGAGGAGCAGAAGACAGAAGACAACCAATCCTAAGGGTTCAGATCCAAATACATGCAAATAAGAGCAATGATTAATACTGGAGTACTGGCAATCTCAACTAAAGAAATTTGTGATAAAAAGTCCATA